>JAYESA010000008.1:74385607-74515339 GCA_036927795.1 Iris macrosiphon | reverse complement strand
TCTTGCCTAAGGATCCGTTCCATGGCAATGTTACAAAACCTAATTCGTGTTGCAGTGCACCGTGCGATCTATAAGAGTAACACGGCAAAACTTACCAACTTACCGTTCGTCCTTCCCTGTCCAAGATAAATCAAGTTAACCAAGCACGAATATATATAATAAAACAAAAGGTCGAATAAGCAAACGCAAGTGTCACGAGCGTGTTTCTGACTCAGGTGAATGATATAATCAGATTTCTCCCGATTTGTTATACACATATTTGTTTAGATGTGGTATACTTAGACTACTCAGATTACTCATATCAGCTTGTATCGATTACCTGTTTCAATGTGACTCGCACGCGAATTGCAGTAAACGAGCCAACTTAATCTAATATGAAACGGGTTGCTGGCATTCACAAGCCATTTATGGACGACGGTAGACGAAGCATTCGGCAGTAGGTACAAGTTACTCTGAAGCGTCGAACTACGGCATATTGCGTGATCACCCTCCCGGTAGCTCTCGTCCCAGCTTGGAGGGCCCGTGATACCCAGTTCCTCCCGGACCGAACGGTACCAGTGCCCTGGTATTACTGTTCGTTCGAGGAACAAAACATTGTGCACAAGTTGTCCGCGACCATGAAATCTCTTTTCTTTATTATTATTAACAGACTACCAGAGTCATTCTCTTTTCTTATTCATAATGGTCTCCTAGAGCCATAACGGATTATCGACTGGGTTGGCGGCACTCCATGCAGGGCGGGTAGCGAGTCCCGCTGCACGTCCCCGACATACCCGTCTATAATCTTACTTTCCTTTCAGTCTTATCATTTCTATCTTTCATTTCTTTCATTCTTTCATTATGCAGTTCCCGATACGAAAAACTGCCTTGGCGACCTTATGGTCCCGAAACCTTTCTATGTTTTCATTACTTGGCTCGGAACGACTATTTTGATAGTCTTCCTGTCTCAACTTGAGTAAATCACATTTATGTCATTCATCCATATTTTGGCATTATCTAAGTAACAGTATTGCATCCAAGTGAAGCTATATAATATGACAGCATAAGGATAATCTATTTTACGCACATAAAACGCCTTATGAAACAATTATCTTTGGCGACAGGTTACAAATTCCAAGTTCTGTTACAAGTGATACAAGATAGGATTATTCCCTTTAACTAGGTGCGTTGAGTTTTTTTATTAGCATGCAAGGGTTATCGCCTAACGATCTAACATGTATCGTCCGTATTTAGATGTGCAGGTTAAGCAAAGACAAGTTCACCAGAGCCACTCACCTTAGCGATGTATCGCATCGACCGAGCGAGACTCCGAGCATGCCTTTGAAAAGTCTAAGTCTTAACTTCTAAAGGGCCAAGTCTGAATGCCTTTGCATCAAACGAGTCATCTCGCCGAACAAGGAAGGTCGGGTTGTTGCACTTGCGCCGTTTGAATCGGCTCTCCGAGCTGAGCAGAGCGGGTCGTTACACGCATTTGGGGAGAACTGGTCCGGCCTTGGACTACTGCAGCCACTGGGTCGGCCTGGACCAGTGTCCAAGCTTCATCACATGTGGACGAATGGCACCTGGAATGCTCCAAAGCTGGAGCTGTTGTTCGATAGGGCTGTTGCAGACAGCACTGGCGCTTCAGGGATCGAGATTAAGGACGGAGAAGACGTACTGATGTAGGGAGCTACCGGTAATGAAAAATTCACCACCACATCAGCTTGGCGAATCTCTAGAGCAATGTGGCAGGGTCTGTTAAAGCCCTAACCGAGTTGGAATTCTTGCATTCCAAAGAAGTGGTCTATTCTTCTTTGGAGGGTGTTGCGCAAGAAAATTTTCTACCGACGACGTGCTTAAGGAGACAAGTTAGTCGATGGTTTTTATGTGCCACTGTTGCTGGGAGCCCAGCAATGAGACGATCGACCACATCTTTTCTTCGGGGAGCGTTGTGTCGAAGGTGTAGGGACACTATTAGAGCATTTGCGGCATCATTTGCGAGAGTACATCCATTCAGGATAGGTGTTACACTTGGGGCAGTGGCCCGAACTGTCACTCTAATTATCGCATCGTTGCCTTTGTGGTTTGGGTTCTATGGAAGAACAGGAAGCTTAGATATGAAGGCACCAATTTCTTCTCTATCGTTCAGTTGGTTAGAGAGGTGACTCGTCAGTTCTCGAGATCTCAATCCGCTTGCCGTCACTTGGTCTGTCGTGGAGAGGGACGATTGTCGAGTTGCAGCAGGACTGGGACGGGCTTTGAGCGTTGATGACGTTACTGGGTTTACTTTTAGTGTTTATTTTGTTCCTTATTTTCTGTCTTCGGGTCTTGGTTGATCCTTCCGGCTGTGGTCGTGCTATGGCACTTTTGTGACCCACCAGTGTGTTGTGTTGGTTCTCATTTTGATTAATATACTTAACCGTTCTTATATATATTTATTTATTTATTTATTTTATTTTTATTTATATTTTTTTTGGAGGCTTGGTCTTTGCCCTCCCCTCGGAGGACTCGAACCCCGCCTCCCCCCCCCCCCCAATGTCCGGAGCCTGGCTACACCTCTCGGGCGATAGTTATATCATCAAGTAGAAAATTGTCCCCAGTTCGTCCTTTCTTTGAAATTAGGATTCCCATTGTTCAAACGATTGGTGGCCTTGCTATTGTACCCTAATACTGAATATAATGTGAATCAATTTTGGATTAAAAAAGAGGTTAATTAGGCTTCTCCAAAGTGACAATATTTAATGCAAAATTAAAGTTTCAAGGAAGTGAGGCATGTTAGCGAGCGTAGGCACAGACACAGATTTAGGCAATCAATCGGGATAGAACATTTTTAGAAAATTTAGAATACTGGTACTGTATGGATACGATGATATATACACATTGAAAACGTTTTTATTTAGATATTTCATACATTAGATCTTAATAATATCTACATTTTTGCATATACTGAGTAGCAACTAGATTCCAAAATGTTATAGAATGATATGATACAAAAAAATGTTACTATCGCATATCTCAATCATGTTTGACACCATTGCGACTATGCAAAATCACTTTAAGGTTTCAACCATGTTCTGAATCTCCCTAGAGAAAACACATGGGCAAGCCATATGTGACATAAATGTCAAGTGTCATGTCGAATACGTGTTGGATAAGGATAAGGGTACCGATATGATCCCATATTGTAACTCCCAATTGTCTTTAATGATGTTACTACCAATGTAGTCAAGACCTAACCAGATCGTTGAATCGTAAAGGGGACGGGATAAAGTTGGATCAGGATCTTAGGGTCCATATTAAAAACTTATAAAAAATCAAAAATATAGAACAAGTATATATCACACACATATGAGATATAGAACATCAAACCAAGTAGTCTAGCACATCACATAACATACTTAATTCTCTAAAATGAACCTAAATATGTTATTCACCAAAGAGTCACCTTAACAAAATAGACAAAAATAAACTAAATAACGTAAAATAAATAGGTTTTATATGCTAGGAAGACCCTCCCTAACTTACATATGGGTTTTCTGGAAACAAAAACAAAATACCCCTACCAGATCCACCTACTCCGGACCTGCGTTCCAGGTCGAATCGTGCGGATCCGGACACTATTCGCCTGATGTGATTTGTTTGTGTGATGTGGATCAGATTGGGTCTGATCCAACCCGGAACATCTGGTCCATTATCTAGAACTTGCAATCCACGATCCAGATCGCACAATGTTGACAACATGCGTTACTGCCTATTAGCAAATCCATAGCTTCAGGAAATGGTCTGCTTGTGCAAATAAGTTACAAGGATTCAACATATGACAAGTATATAGCGAAATCATAAGTATCAGCGAGATAGAGGTCCATGTCAAAAGTCTATTTCAATTCTAGGCTTGAAGACTAGGTTAAATTGGGTGACCCCATGTAAAGGTAGTAAAGATAATGGCTATATAGTGGTTGCATTTATATATGGATAAAATAGGCAGAAATTAGGTTGCCTACACACCTAAGATGCACGGACACCCCAAAATTGATGTCATGTCTATGTAGTGTGGATGCACTTATGCCGGACACCAAAATAGTTGTCCATGTTCGACACCAAATTCATGTCGTTTCAATTGATGTCTATGTTGGATACCAAAATAGGTGTAGAATCTGTCTCGCCGTGTCTGAAACATGTCATGTTGAATATGTGTATGTGCAACATAGGTAGAGAGTATGTGCAACATAGGTAGAGACGAAATTAGATTCAGGTAGGGATACCGATTCCAATACGAACACTATTAAGAGTTTGAAATATGACATTTTCCAAAATAAAATGGAATGCGGCATGGATACGGTTATATATACACATACATGAAATATATTGATACATAATTATCGAAGATCTTAATAAAATCTAAATGTAAGGATGTTTCGGATTGTAACTAGATCCCATCAAGTTTTAGAAAGAATTCACCGCAAAACATGTTATTTTCTCGTATCTTAATTTTGTTTGACACGATCCCACAATTTACTTTCAACTATATTTTGGGTCCCACTTTGGAGCCTAGACATAGGCAAGCCATTAAGACATGATTGTCGAGGAAGTATCATGCCCAACACATGCCAAATACATATACGAACATGGCACCCCAAAGGTCTCTGTTCTATAGGGTACAAAAGTCGATAAAATTTGTTGCAAGGCAGGAAAATTTCAATCTAAATACATTTCAAAAATTAAAATAAAATAATAATTGTGTGGTCGACACTGCTCGTACCCGCAATGTCGTCACTCTCACACCGTGAGCAATCGGTGCCAACCCCTAGTTTGGTGGCCCTACCGCCCCCACTCGTCTTAGTGACTGTGTGAACGGTGCAACACTTCCTGAAGGTGAAACCGCCCATACATATTCAAGTGTCTGCACACGAACACCATGCAATTTCATTATTGCAGTTTGAGGGTCAAGAATGAAACCACCAAAAAGTAAAAACATATGTAAGTGATGAACACCATCCACCTTGGTGGCTACAACGCTTCCATATTGAGAGTCGATGATCTCTACTACCTATGTTGACGGTATCACCACCAAAAACCTGTCACATAATTGTACTCAAGGTGGTGGCACCACCCATACAAACCATGAACTGCTCATGGCCTAAAACGACCGTTTAAGTTTCATTTTTAGTGCCTAACGGTTCTATTTGAACCTCTAGCACAAGGGATTCTAGACCTTTAAATAGTGCTCGACAAGCATGCTTAATGTTCTTTAGCACTTTGTTGCACAGACACAACAAATGGTATTCACATTATCGTGTTCATATACATGTTCGTGCAACATAGACGACTACTTTTTGTACCTATTTGAAAGTTCACATTTCATACCATGTATATGTATCATGTCCTCATCTGTATCCGTATTGTGTCCTCGTCTCTATATATTTTCGTGCAACATTAACTTTTGCATCAACTCTGCATACCTATATTATTGTCTTGACCATACATTTGCCTCACTTGCATTTACTTTCACCTATTCGGAGTGTAGTGCATCAAATAGAGACATAAATCCTTATGAGAGATCTTGTTGGGAGCAATTTTCTTGTTAAATAAGTTTTGTAGTGTGTTCCAAATCACAAGTTTTCCATTAAAAGTTGTAATGTAAACCCTTGAAGTGTGAGTGAAGGCACAACCAATCACCCACTTTCGGATCAACAGGTAGGATTTTAAAGAAGGCCCTGGTTTTGGGCCTTGGATAGTGAAATCCCGAAGCAAAAATTTGTTCGAGTGCTGAACTGGCCCACAAGTGGGTAGACCAGGGTAGAAGACACGTGCAACACCGTTACGATCGGTCAATGTTGGACTAAATTAGGAAGAGTTGTTTAAACTGGTTATCATTATATAGTAATAACTTTCAGCATTCCTAAATTTTGTCCTATGTGGACCAACAATGGCGTAGTACTAGTAGGGAGACGCAAGCTATAATTTATTTTATATTTGAAAGGTTTCAACTTTCATATAGCACCTTACTATCGTAGCGGCTACCTGACTATATGGTCCAATGCAACTAGGTGCCCAGCATGAAATACTTTGCACATGTATAACTCTTTTGCTCTTGTCATTTGCCACCAGAACTTCAACAGACGCATTTCCTAGGCCGACTTGAATCAGCGGAAGTTCAATTGTACTGCGAGATGGAACGCCCAAGTAGCATTTCTTTTCAGTAATAAACCTCGTGTATACCTCATTTGCTAATGCAAACTGCTTCATGTCAGAAATGTAAAGGTGAATATACAGAACATTTGACCAGTCGAAGCCATTCTTACTGAGTTGTGATTCAATTGTCCTCAAAACTGCAGTCATATCTTCTTGCAGGCCTGCCAGAAAAGATCACAAAATCAACAATACATATAATTATATAAGCTGCAATGGAATCAATCTTGTTAGGATTCAAATAATAAATCTCCAAAAGTTGAGAATGTCTACCTACTAGGGTTTTGGAATAACTCTGCATCCAACAACTGATAGAAAAGGTATCCCTTTTAAATGTTGAGATACACAAATTCAGCTTCTTAGCAGTGTCAAAATCAGAAGATAAATGTACAGACTGGCATTTGACCAAATAATCTGGCGAACTGTCCCCTTGTACTTCATAAATGCATCCTATCCTCTCTAAGTCAGCCCTGTCATTACCACTTTGGCTACTTAAAGATGGGATCTCCCTCTTGTGTTCCAAATGAAACGTTTGTGGATGAAGGACAGCAACTGGCGCAATGGAATCGGGTGAGTGCAGTATTACTTGAAATTTGTCAAGAACAATTCGTGCGTTCTGGAAATTCATACATGTTAAAGTGATGTAAATCTTACTGGAATAGTAATAATATAACAAACTCCAATTTGTTTCGATGTTACAATTTCATGAAAATCTATGGCCCGTTGGGTTCAATGATTCCAGAATGCATGAAATACAGATTCATGGAATGTTAACTCTAGTTGATGCCGTTCAGCCTCTAGCATTAGGAATTGGAAATTCTGTGAATCCCTTGCTGTGTATTAGGATGACATGAAATTACATTGAATTCTTGAGCTTCCTTATACACAATGTAATCCTAATTACATTGAATTTATATATTTCAACAGTAAATTCAAGTGCACTAACAAATGATAAAATTGGAATGTCATGGATACAAGAAACAAAACAGTGAAAATTAGTCATAGTTCCTAAATTGGAGATATCCAGAAATCACAAATTACAACTCTTAACCATATCCTCTCTACAAGGATTTATTGATGACTTCAAGCCTCTCCATAAATTTCTACTGAATACTCCCTTAAGGAAAAGTATGAGCATTTCAAGTGGATAGTAACCTTGTCATTTGACCACCTCAGGAAATGAATTGATAAAGATGTAAAACCACCGTGACCACAAACTTAAGATTTTGACAGATGATGCCATATGTTATCTATAGGACTATGAAAGAACTAACTCTGAGAATAACAAACAAAAAGCGATAATATGATAGAGAAAAGTGGAGCAATAACTAGAAACTTACATGAAAGAGTGGGCAATCGAGAGTTAGTGTTTCATATTCTCCTCCTTCACCACAAACATTTAGTCCGTAAAGCCTGACATAAAAAAATATTGACATCTGGTCACAATCTGGATAAAATACACAATTTCAAAGTGACTTAAATGAGATAAATGATGATAAGAAATTTCAGGAACAAGAAGAATTACTGTTGATGCCAAAATAATAAAGGAAAATGCCAAAGGACAGAGACCTGAAGTGCCGAAAGAAATTCTGAAGAACTACGAAATCTGGATGGAAATTGCAAAAAGATAGAAATCTAGATGAAATACTGATAAGTTGTGGGGACCTATACTAAATTGTGCAAGCCTAACTATTCTAAAAATCAGTTCTAGGTGGCGCTTAGGCAACGCCTAGGCGCTAGTTGGCGCCTAGGTGGAATTAGGCGGCGCCTAGGCGGAATTAGGCACTAAATGCCCGGTGCCCGTCCGACCACCGCCTAGCGACTTTAACAACCTTGGCAAGCCCTAAGGCTCTCCTATAAAAAAATGCAACAGTGGCAGCAATTCTAAAGCCCTCGACCCCCTTCCCGAGGGCCCCCCTACCCCCTCCTCGAGGGTCCTCCTGCTAGTTATGACTGGCTGACGATGAACGGATACCACCACTCCCTCCGACTAGACGTTATTGCTTCTCATCCGCAGCCCTCTCTGGCCATACTTTCCTCACCACCTCCATTAATACACCATGTCCTCTCTGCCGTCCAGGCGAATCCGCTTCATCCATTGCGAGTTCATGCAGCCAAGAAGTCCAGATCTCGTGATTCATTCCACCAATGTCGTAGTTTTCTCTGCCCTTGCCGATCCACCTCGACAACTTGGCCATCCCAGCCTTCATGCGTCTAGCATCTAGTTGGGAGGTTCGAGCTTCTTTCCCTTCTCTGTCATGGACAGGCTTCACTGTGTTTCATCGTTTCATGCTAGAGTTTCTTCAACATCATCTGTTGCTATTACTCAACTAGTTGTTCCTGCAAACTAGATTTTTGTATAGCTCGAGTTCGAACTATATCCATATACTCGAATGAAAAGTCTACAATTTGTTGATGTATAAGGATCCATATTGGTCACATGTTTACCACTTCTTTTTCCCTGCAAGCTGAAAAGAATGCAATTGTCTAGTCACAGGTTCTTGCTTATGAAAACAAGACTGTTGCAAACTTAGGGTTCAAAACTTGTAAATTGGTCTTCATGGTGGTTTTCAAACTTGTGCTTCAAAACTTGTATGTTGATATTTATGATGGTTTTATAATAGTTAATTGATATGTATGAAAATATTTCAAAGCGTCAATTGAGTTTCTAACTGGCACACGTTAACTTAGTCTCCTGAAATCACTTGTGGTTCACATTTTATTTTATTTCCTCTGTATATTTGAAGTGTACTATTCGTCTCTTGCATGTATTCGTAAGATAGGCCTATGATTGTGTAGATTAAAGATATTTTCTAAAAGGACCAGATTGATAGTAATCATAATACTACATGTTTAGACTATAAATAAGATTTTGACAAAAGTTTATCTTATCATCGACATGACTATTTTAACCATTACAGATTAGGAAATGGCTTCATATATGTTTCCAGTTTCCTAGCTGTTGTGATAACTTTGTAGGCACATTGGTTTATTCTGTGACAAATATGGGTACAACTTGTACTAAGGTTTAAGAATCATGGGACGATCCTCGTTTATGGCATCGATCACGAGTAATAGGTTCTTAAGTGACATAGACAGACCTCTTTAACATCTTCTTTTTTTCACATCGAAAAAATTTGAGGTCATACAAAATAGCACACCCCGTGGGACCTATTCTTGAAATAAGTTGATTCACAGTGATTTGATATAATGTGGCTCTCGTAAGACAATTCGGCTGCAGGTACATGTTTCTAGCCCTTTACATGTGTTTGGGTAGTACATGTTACTTTTTCTTGTACGGAACTACGGATACATCATCATGATTCAAGGATAAGTCGTTTCTTAGCACATATAGTAAATTGAGCTCAGCAAATGTGAAATCTAAAATTCTAAATCATTCTTTGCCTTATTTAATATCATCATATGTTGCTAATCTTGCTTATGGCACTTGCATAGTCCTTATGTTTGTACACGCATATGTCACTTCTCACTATTATCAAGTGCACTTGTGAAGGCCTGCCTAAGCTCATTCACAAAAAAAGTCCTATTTCATTTGGGATAATAACTTTTGATTATACAAGACCTTGTACCTCACTAGGCCATCACTAGGACAGATTGTGCTTGTTAGATTAGGCGAAAGTCCAAGGACCAAATCTATTCATTTGTGCCATAGTTGCATGGTCAAGCATAGAGCTTAGGTTCTGGTGTTTGATGGTTGCATCTATACTACACATTACACGAGTAATTGATTGTTTAATGCTTCTAAGAGTGTCCACGACCAAGTGGTTAGTCATTGGCCAAGGATTTACCTTAGGAAGTAATTATATGGCTAGAGGTGAGCTAAAAATAATAAAAAATAAAGATAATAATAATGATTGCGGTGATATAACTGTTACTTGGAAATTAACAGTTATAAAGATACTGTTGATTGTATATATATATATATATATATATATAAAATGAGGCTTCAAAACGGCTCAAAAGTGAGCCGTCTAAGCCGTATGTATATCATCAATTAATTATTTTTAAAAAATTAATATTACGTAAAAAATTATTGAAAATTTTTTAATTTGTTATAAATAACACTACAAGGATTCGAACTCAGCCAACCAAGGAGAATACCTCCCACCTTAACCACATGAGCTAGAAGAGATGTTTGTTTATAATTAGATAATATTACGTAGCTAACCGTTTTCAAGACTCTTTATGAAAAGTAAAAATATATCCATAACTAATTATAATTAAAATATAATCAAATATATAACAAATTCTAATTAAAATATAAAAAATATATAATAAATCTTAATTTAAATATATTTAAATATTTAAACAATTTTATATTAATATCAGAAGAAAAATTTTATTTTACGTACAACGTACGTGAATTTACTAGTATATATATATATTCAGGCCGGGTCGCGAGCCGAATA
Source organism: Iris macrosiphon (assembly GCA_036927795.1). NCBI lineage: Eukaryota > Viridiplantae > Streptophyta > Magnoliopsida > Asparagales > Iridaceae > Iris > Iris macrosiphon. Next base: position 74,504,741 of record JAYESA010000008.1, on the reverse strand, counting down.
CCTCTAAGCTCTTGTTTTGGCTCTTTTATCTAAAGAGCCTATTATTATGCTCGAGATAGTGATTCGAGCCCAAAAAGCTCGGCTCTCGAATAGCTTCGTTTTGTTAACGAAGCTAAATCCCAACTTGGAAGAATTAGTACTTTAGTTCAATACTATCTCAGGGGTGTCTATGCATTATGAATTAATGAAAGATGTACAATTACAAGCTGGTGAAGACTCATCTCCTGAACATAATCCAGATTGCAGTGAGAATATAACTGACTTCTTTTCAAATATAATAATCCTAAGAAAACAGCAAGGGCATGAAATGGCATAGTAAGTTGAGGAAGACGAGCATACTCTTTCATTTGTAGCAAATGACGTTGTATGTCTGATAGCTCTTTCCCCAGGTGTTTTGAAGGATGCAAACCCATAGCTGCAACCTAAGAAATTGAACAAATAATTTCATGCGAATGGACTTCTCCACAATAAACAAAAAAACTATTTGAAACCATGTTTCTATAAAGAATTTAAGAACAACAATGTGCAAGTTGCCTCATGTAGGCCATACAAGAGAAATCATACTGTTCACACCTTACGAAACTAAGAAATATGTCTAAACAGGACAAATTAGGACATTTTCTATGGTAAAAAAAATATTCGTCCAGATCCTGTAAAGATTAAAAACATTTTCCATGACACACATGAAGAAAATACGTGAAGGTAATTTTTCAAATCAGTTTCATGTGGACCTAGGATACAAGTGTCAAGCATCCAAGTAGTGCAGAATCTTCAAAAGCAGATAAAAGCCACATGATGCATCTATATTTTACTGATGTGAAAACCATGCGTATATATATATATATATATATATATATATATATATATATATATATATATATATGAAATATGCTTCCTACTGTGTCATACAGACATGTTTTTTAACTAAGTCGATGTGTCATACCCGTTTTCCAGTTTTTGCGTTTCTGAATTTTCAGTATTTAATTTTTTTCTCGTAATGCGTGATTTATATTGTATTTCGTATTTTTAGGCCGTATCTCAGTTTTCGTGTTTAACTATTGGATTTTCGTGTTTTGATATTGACTAGCATCTTTGGGTTTTGTTTCTAGCCTAGGATCAGTTTCTGAGTTTTTCTTAATTTTTGTATCGTGGTATCGCGAGAGTGAGATACTCGAGTGATACATAGTTTTCGAATCAGAATAATGACCTATACCAACTAACTGTGTTTCTTGAATTTCTTGTACAACGAAGCTAATGGATAGACCGGCCACCCTCGATTTGTAGAGACCCATGGCAAGTCGTCATAAACCCTGGAGTAGGACCGAATTATAACAGATAACTCAAACCCTAGCGTTTTGGCAACAATCCAATCCAGCATTATACTGACAATATATCGCCAGTATACCGATCGAAAATATTTTTGCCATACTGATTTGCTTCTGACCGTTCGATCTTTGATCGAATGCTAGGATCTTTCCATGAGAGATAATACTCTCTCTCATTTATCACTCATCTCTCTCTCTTGTGCACATTATCTCTCGATCTTTCTCTCCGTGTTGGTCTCTTTCTGTCAATCTTAATCTTTCTCTTGATTTCTCTCTCTCTCACTCGAGGTGAGTGGGAGCTCGACCCGACCAGCCTACGGCAACAAAGAGAGGAGCAAGGAATTTGCTAGCTTGAGCCTGCTTGGAGATGAACTTGAAGACCGTACTTGTAGCCTAGCTTCGCGCGAGTCACGACCCAATGCAAGTACACCTTGCTTAGAGCTTAGATGCAGTGCCTCGATCCTGTTTTTGATAAAATTATGGACACTCGACACGCCCACTCACGAGCCAGTAGGGCTTAGTGCCTCTAGGTTTTTCTAATTCAGATAATTGAATTTTATGATATGGATAAGGGTTTTCTTGAATTGATCTTGGATCTCTCGATTTCCTTGTGTCCGCAATCACTAGTGTCATGCTAGGACACTTCGTCAAGAAGTACACTCGATTCGTGTCACAAAATCGAGCCTCACACTCCGTATCACGAATTTTGGGACAAATGTAGGTAACATGCAAATTATCACAAGAAACTTCACGTGGCTTGCGCTTGCACGAAGAACTAGTGATTATAGTGCTCGTGTAACTTGTTTGGGGTGTTTAGATGATAAAAGGATTGAAAACGGGCTGGAAATGAACAGTGTCACGATTGTCTTGCACTGCTGCAAGTACATGCAGTATACTGGCAGTATACTGCCAGAACATGGCAGAGCAGAACAACCTTGTTCTAGTAGGTTTTTCCTCCTCGAATCGAGTGCTTCAATCATGCTTCGCCTAAATGCTCATTATATGATTAATAATTATGTATAATTTTTTTATCCAGAGTTCAATGATTGCTTTGAGTGTGAATGGTCGAAAATGGGAATCAAATCGGCAGTAGTCTGCACTGCTGACAATGCAGGTATACTGCCAGTATACAGGCAGACCAGAGCAAAGGCAAAACAACCCTTCTTTTTCAAAGATCTTTTCTCGATTCGAGTTCCAATTTCAATTGTGCTTTGCCCAAACCTCATATTTATGTTTAATAATTGCATCATAATGTTTTAACATGATTCTCCATGGTTTTTGTGGCTTTGATAGCCGTAACGAATTTTATTTTCAACTTGCGATACAGACTTTAAGTTTATTTTTTGCATGTTTTCTTTGTTTGGACACTTGTAACTTAGGACATGTGCTTAGCCCTCATGCTCCCAGCAAGCGAAGTGCTAGCATAGCATGCTCGTGCGCTTGCTCCCGTCTAGAAAATTCTCATGTATATGTATTGAGCCATATGTGTTGCTCACACAAGCTTGAATGGTGACGCAGGTCACCTCATGTATAGTTCCAGCACGTGTTCCACGCTCGTTATATCATATTCGTCGATATTCTAGCTGATGTGGACTAGATATCTTGTTTGGTTATATTTCAAGCCTCTTGCATTCTTGAGCATGAATAACTCTTAAGTATTGGACCATAATGTGAGGCGGATACTTCGTATTATAACCCACCACTAGGACTTAGTACAGCACATGTGACGGGTACGAGGATACTCATCAGTGCTAGCTCACAATTATTTTGTTCTACATGTACGTTATTGTTCTACGTGTGCGTTAATGTTCTACGTACACGTCATTCTAGGACGATTATCCAGTATCCACAACTCGAGAATGGATAAATGAACATATTATGTTAATCAAATAGTTTTATTATTTAGTAAATTGAGAGGGAAGGATGTTCGTGCTACTGGCAATCCCGATTGGCATGGGCCCATGATCTTCCGTGCAAGTTGTGATGCGACACTGTTTATTTAGTTAAGTGCTATATGTTGTGTTCTTTTATTCATGTATATATGCTCTTTATTTCAGTTATGTACGTAGGCGTTCCCCCGACTATCCAGGTACCTCCAGTGCATGTGGTAGCTAAATTTCACAAATTGTATTTTGTTAGTAATTTGGATTATGATAACCCTAGCTAGTTAATTTATAAGATGTCATAGATGATGCTTGGCCATGCCTTGTTGATTTCGCATTTATTTTTTCTGCTCGCATTCTTGGCTCTTGTTCAATTTCTAGAGTTCGTCGACGCGTGGCAAGGGGTGAAGTTCTGCTCAGAAGACGATCTACAACATTGGTCTTTGTTTATTTTTTCTGCTCGTGTTCTTGGCTCTTGTTCACTTTCTAGAGTTCGTCGACGCGTGGCAAGGGGTGAAGTTCTGCTCAGAAGACGATCTACAACATTGGTCCTTGTTTATTATCTACAACCCTTGTTCTTGTTTGGTTTAAGGGTTATGGTCCAGCTCCAAAGTCGTCCACACATTCTCTTGTCACTCTCTGACCTTCTTTTGCTCAGTAGCTTGCTTTGTTCAGTCATTTCATATCTTGTTATTTATTTCTCGAGTGCATTGGAACCGTGCATGACTTGTTTTGCTATCTCATTTAATTTCAGTCATGTATTATTATTTGTGTATTATTATTTATGTTATCTTGGTGGTGGTGGTGGTGGTTGTTGTGTGGTTTTGTTTCCACCTCGAACTTCCTTTGTGGTACTTGCTGCTTGGGATTTTGACCCCACTAGTTTTGCTAGGCCAGATTTGTCCGTAGAATCCAAGGATCTGTTGTACCTTCCGTTGGATGGTCTGTCCTCGTAAATCGGCGGCTAAGAGGCGTGGGTTTCTTTTCTCTCTCACTCGTTATGTGTATTCTTTTGCAATGTTTATCCCGAGACAAGTCTTCAGCCCTTGTTTTCTGGGAACATGTTCCTCCGCTCTCGGACACCATGATTGTATATATTAGACTATGGCCAGTAGTATGATCATATATATACTTGTACCCTACTAATGTAGCATTTTGGCTTTCCTAGCTTCATCATCAAATATGATAGTGTTTGGAACGTCTTACTACTTTTCAAGTACAATATATTCTTGTATTTGCTATTTGATGGATTAAGAGTTCGATCATAGGATTGACATCATTGCATGTTAGATCCTCCCACTAGTCTCTTGGACAACGGCGACCGCCATACGACGTTCAGGTGGCGTAGCTAGCCTCGTCCATTTCCGTCTTCCGATATTATGGGACTGGGGTGTGATACGATGTCCATAAATAAACACTCGTACGATCCCATTTGATATATTAATTAGAAGATGACACAAGCTTCGCAGGAACCGATTCCATATATATATATATATATATATATATATATATATATATATATGGGTAAACAGGATATGAACTATAAACTCATATTTCTACATAAACTATGCACATGTGGACCAATAGGAACGGACTCCTACATCCCACGTGCACTAGTACACTCTATTCCTATTGGTCGACATATACATTGGCTCATGTAGGAATATGAGCCTATGTCTCATATCTTGTTTACCATATATATATATATATATATATATATATAACAAGGTAATTGTATTTCAAACTATGCCTCGGGCTAAGCTCGGGACTTATTACATTATCCTCTCTCCCCGGCCTAGCCGGATCTTGATTTTTTCACGTCGATCCTTAATTTTTTGCGTCTAATGGATTCTTCCTTGATTGCCGCTGCTCGAACAGATCTTCATTGCACGCTCTACTCAAGCTGACCATTGATACCACGATCTTGTTACCTATGTAGACCGCTAATTCAAGCCCTTTAATATTTAAGGGCATAGCGCACCCAGGGAAATTTAAACCTCCGACCTAGTTTTCCGAGTCTTATGTCTTCAAGTCATGACCACTTGAGCCAATGCTTGTTAACTATTATATATATAGGTTGTCAAACTCTCGTACTATATCGTGTAACATATGATAGAGTATAAGAGTTTAGGTCTATTCTTTTGAATCTATATAAGAACATGATTTTATATAATTTTCTCATAAAATTTTATTTGTTTTTATCTTTCAGGTCTATCTAGTTCCATAATCCATATTATTAAGTATACATTAAATTACATAAGCAAAAAAAATGACACTACCATATACAAAACGAAATGGTAGTATATTTATGCATCTCATCCCCAGGTCTCTCCACAACGTTCAATCGTGTTTTTCTTCAACATCCCCCCCCCCTTCTTCGACGCCTACCTACCTAACCCATCTTATTCAACAGATCTAGCATCTATCTTCGAGTTGTCCTCAGACGACCAAACCATATTGTTATCTAATGTGAACTCCCAAGTAGCCTAGTTTTAGATACTTATGATTGTATTCTACATGTGATGCAAGTTTTACAACATCTAATGGGGCTAAAAGGAAACAACTCCAACTCGTTGAAGATTGTACAAGTCCAAGATCGACTCTCAACACTACTACTGATTCTCCTAACAAAGTTGGACACTTTATCTTTTCTTTAACTCCACCAACATATGTTGGGTTTCAATTGGTGAAGACATTGCAACTTACTTAGCTCTTTTGCCCTTAGGTCTCAACGAGGCTAGCTGTTCATGACTATCGGTACCACGATCCTCTTTCTAAGAGGTAATTTAGAAAGCACGTGAAGCTCAAGCCTTAGGCTCGAGGCTCACCATTTTGTCTCATTTTCTACAAGGCGAAGCTCATTCATCTAGGATCAACTCATGCTCGTGCATCATGGGCCTCACATGGCCACACCTACTTTTAAGGTGCAGTTGAAGCACAAGAGACTCATTAACCTAGTGTTTTCTTTCTTTTTCTCGTTAGCCTAGTTTTTTTTTTTTTTGGCTTTCTTTCATAGATATTTCTTAGTATTTTAAATATAACAATTCAACTAATCTGTCTATTGTTACCAATATGTTTTATATCTTTGCTTTTGATATTGTAAAGTCAATTATGAGAAGATCCCGGTTAAAAATATTATTCCCCAACTGGATCTGAACGATAGAAACACTATCAAATGTATCAAATGAACCAATTAACCTTTCTATTGTAATTAATATGTTTTCTATTTGATAATGATGACTACGAAAATGATGAAGTATACAAAATCGTTGGTAGTGCTTGTGATGAAGATTCTAATATATATGATGATGATCCTTCGAGAGTTGTCCATTTCTATTACTATAAAATATGATAGTTTATTTTAAGTTTTGATGATGGTTAACTATTAGATGTTGATTCTATAATGGTGTCACGAATTGATTAGTCTCCTTTTCTTAATATTTGAATGGTGTATTGAATTGATTAGATACAATATGAGTTTATTTATTTCAAACATATTATTTAAAAAATGTTAAAAGTGTGTGCCACATTTCGTTGAAGCCTACGCCTCGTCATGCGTCTCGTCATGTACCTCGCTCCTAGCACCTCGAGTTACCCCTTTGTGCTTTTTAAAACATTGGCAGCAATTTCAGATACGGACCGAGGAAAATGATGACTTTTGGATATGGAAAGAGACTTCACATGGTGAATTGACCCTCAAGTATGTGTATCGTATACGCAGGACTTTTATCCAGAAGTAGATTGGTGGGGAGGAGTGTAGTTCAAGGGTAATTGTCAGAAGAAGATTATATACCTGTACAAAATTCTGCTAGGGAGGCTACACATGAAGGACAGAATTATTGGTCATGGGCTTCAGGTTGATCCTGTGTGCAATTTTGTGCAAAGTAGAGGCTGAAAGTATTGAACACATTCTTCAAGTGTGCATATACTGCTTATGGGAAGTGTGTAGACTGAAATTATTGTTGCCACCAAGAAGGACATGCAGGATTGGGGAAGAGCTGGAGGAAATGAAGAGAAGACTCAACAAGTTACCTATAGGCTACAAACTGGCAAGGATGGTGCTTACAGGTACACTTTGGCATATTTGAAAGGAGAAACAGTCATAAGAGAACAGTACTCAAGAGAATCCAGGGAGATGTGCAAGTCATGTGGGAGATGCAGCAAGCTGTGGAGAATTTGGGACAGCAAGCCAAGCAAAGAATTGAAATTGGATGTACAATGAAAGATAAGGCCTGAACCTTGTAATTGTATAATTATTTGGCATCATTACAAAATAGAACTTTGTGTGGGTGGAGCACGATTGTGGTTTTGACCGGCTACCGGGGGAGAATGCAAACACCCCATTCCACATTCTCCACCTAAGAGAAAGATTGTGTAGCTTGCTGGACTCGAACCCACGATCTCTTATAAAATGGACCTTGGAGTTACCAATTGCACCAGCCGTGTGTGTGTGTGTGTGTGTGTGTGTGTGTGTTTACCAATTGCACCAGCCGTGGGTGGGTGGGTGGGTGGGTGGGTGGGTGGGTGTGTTTACCAATTGCACCAGCCGTGTGTGTGTGTGTGTGTGTGTGTGTGTGTGTGTGTGTGTATAAAGATTGCAAGTATCGAAACAACAAGTTCATCCATTTTGGATTGGAATTGGAGTGAGAATGCAAATGCCCCATTCCACATTCTCCAGGTAAGAGACAGATTAAACATAGCTTGCTGGACTCAAACTCTCCATCTCTTATAGAATGGGCCTTGGAGTTACCAATTGCACTAGCCGTGAGGACTATATATATATATATATATATATATATATATATATATAAAGGTTGCAAGTATTGAACCAACAAGTTCAGGCGTTTTGGATTGGAATTGGAGTGTTCGAAATTATGGTTATGGAAACGTACCAATTCAAAACCATCAACCGCACATAACAGTTGAAACTAAATATGCATAGGAAAGGCTGAAACTGATATCAAAATATTTGTGTGCCATAGAAAGAATGCAATTCACTATAGCAAATTGCATAAAGGTGCCTTTTTCTCAAGACTCTTCACAATCTGGAGGAACTTGGAGGGTGCTACTTTGTTGCATGAGCTTAAGTGGCAGAGGCCAAGAAGTCCGTCTATCTACCCGCCAACTAGCCATCTAGATTTTATGTCATGACTCTCCCATGCTCAAAGCTACATGCCTACATCGTGTCTAGGAATTTAACGCCGAATCGATAGCACGTCTTAAAAACTTTGTCAATTCTTTTTCGTATTCTCCATACAGGAACCCATTATGATGAGAGAAGCCTTGGCTGATGGTGTGTGTATATATATATATATATATATATATATATATATATATATATATATATTAGCAGAACTAACCAGCATGAATTTGATAAATTGACGTGGATCTTTCATCATCATCGTCATTCAAGCCTTCTACCATCAAAATGGGTTCAATTATGGAGCATAAGAAAGCTCTGTACAAGATTTGACAAAATTTTATGTCCGATTGTCGACCTGACGTCAACTCTCTATGTTTGTACCAAATTTCTAACCAAGATAGCTATTAGCATGAGAAGCACATGCCACAAAACCTAAGTGACCAGTTGGCAGGTAGGTAGACCTACCTTTGGGCTACACTTTAAGATCATGCAACCAAAAATCACCCTCCAAGTTCTCTTAAATTATAAAGAGTCTAAATAAAGAGGTAAAATGATACAATTTTCTACAGAGAATTGCATTGATCACTATGAATGACTTAGATCTTTATTCTTTACTACACAATCTAAAATTGACGTCTTCCAAAACAAAAAAAATCAATGTCAAAGTGCAAGATGATATCCTAATCAAGGTTCACAGTATCAGAATCGGAATCGAAATCGGGCCCTTCCTATGACTATCGGGATAGGCGGTTTCGAATTGGAGTTTCGATTTTTTGGTATTGGAAAGAAAATTATTATTAAAATTTTAGAAAAAATATTTTATACATTTAGACATAACTTTAAGTATTTTCTATGTTGTTTCTTAGCAGTTTTGAAATTGAATGAAATAGTAGTCATCCTTGCCTATTGGTTTACCTATGATAGGTTTTTTTTTTTCCTTTTTACATGCTTTTACAATCTTACTATGCTTTTACACCCTTGTTGATTGGTCTTTTTCGTTCAATTTTCTTTACCAAATTGTGTGGAAAAGAGACCCCCGATGTCAGTATTGGTCATTATCGGTCGGTATCGGATCGGGACATGCCAAATCGTATCGGTATCGGCCGATACAGCAAACTATGGTCTTGATACGCTGACATAATGTGTCCTCAAAGTGCACGAGTCCAAAATGTCGACTTGCCAAAAGACTGAAACTATACAAGCAAAGGTGCTAACAATAATAGCAGAATAATGTATTGAACATTTGCAATTACAGATCATCAAGTATGCCAAACAACTTAAATAGAAGTCCATTACATTAAATAACAGAGTTCTAGAAAGATGCTAATGTTTACCTTAATAGTAATAGCTTTGATGCCCCTCCGTATCTACAAGAAATAATAGGTAAAAAAACAATTAGGCAATAATGATCTAAATGAAGATATCATAAATATATTAACAATAGTCTTACAAGAAAAAAAAGTGAAAATTTACCATTTCTTCAAGGAGGACAGTTTGATCTTGTTTCCATAAATAAGCTAGAGAAACAAGGCCTAACCTCGCACAAACGCTTTCCACTCGCAGCCTTTGATAATCGGATGCAATGGCACCAGAAGACACAGCTGCTACAGAAGGAACTCGTCTCTTAACTTCATTGAGCAAAATAAATAAATCTTCAACTTCATCTCCTGGGGTCACCTTGTAGCTGAGATCGTGATGCCTACACACAAAAAATACAGAAGATTAAGAACTTAAAGAGTAAAGAATGCCCCCTTCAGACCACCAACTAGTTATAACATAAAAACCTTACCATCAGACACCTGCATTATGAATGACAATGGAAGCTATAAAGAACAATGGATGATATTTAAAAGGGGAAAGGATAAAGATGACTGGAGGAAAGAAAAAACGTGGACATGGATTAAAATTCTTACAAATGTAAACATGAATGTTACACAAGGTAGGCAACTTCTAAATTTGAGCACCTGGGAGTAGAATCAAGACACGGAGAGAGAAACATTGGAGATAGCTGAAAATGTGCATATAGGTTAAAGGCATCAAGAGTGAGATGGGCACCAATTTCAGGTTATAAAACTGGACAGGGAGAACAGGGACACTGGACATGACATGATTTGAATGTAAGTAGTGAATAAGGAGGGATTTGAATCAAAATGAACTACTTAACTATGAATTACTAGATATGAACTTGCAAAAAAAATTCTTTGCCTCAAGCAGAAAGAAATATGGTTGTTTGTTTATCTTTGGGTTTTTTCTTTTCTGAATAGCAGATGAGTCATACAATATGTACACACAACATGGTAGCTCATTCAGTATATGAGGGAAACAACATAGCCAGATAATGCACCAAAAACATATCATTGACGTACACTATTCTACAAGGACATGCTAACAAAACTACCCAATTGTGACACGATGAGCTATACAAGAAATAAAAGGCCAACAAGAATAAAGATTGAACTTAGTCAATGCAACATGAGTTTGGCAAAGGTGGGACATAAATAAAGGCACATAATTGAAGTTACTTCAATTAGTTAACCTAATACAATAAAACAAATGCTCTGTTGATCACATAGACACATAAATTATTTTTATCTTACCTCGTAGATCCCCTTATCCGCCTCCGGAATAATGGTAACCCGACGCACTCTGCATAGCTAACCACAATTTGGTGCCCAACCTAGACATAGAAAGATGAGAGTTACATATCAAATTTACAAGTAACACTTTACTCTTCGATATATGAATTAACACCACGGTATTTGTTAATCAAGTTCATAATAAAAAATTCAATAACCATCAGAGACACCATCATAGTTCAATAAACCAAATATAAAAAGAATTATTCCTTCAGTCTTCTCTCATCTCGAGAAAGGGAGCACAACAACTGCACTAGTCACCAGCGACGCCATCATCTCTCGAGTCATCTTCTGTGATGATGCCATTGCCTTCTCTTCTGTACTCTCTTCCGTTCTCTCTTGTCATTTCACGAAAATGACGTGACTATATTGATGACCAGCGAAGACGGTAACAGTACTATCAAAGCCTCCAGTAGCCAACAAAGACACCAATTTAGCATATGCTTTTCTTGTTTGTTTTTTTTGTTTGGATACTATTTTACTCCTCTATCACCTTCTTTATTTATTGGAGGATATACAAGTGGACTTATAAAATTTAGCAATGTATAAGTAAATATATCTTAGTGTTAGTTATTATCTTAATCTATGATAAATAGATTCTTTATTCTATTGACTCAATACCTTGTACAACAAAGTCATCCGATATAATTGATTAGTACATATATTACTACTTAGTACATTTGAGAGAGTGCACATAGACGGTCTCTCAACACATGTATATGGTAGAGGAATATCATTCCTGTTCACTCTTTGCCTTAGTGTATGATAGAGATGAATGCAATTCCTTGTAGCAAAGAGTATCAACTAAGCTCTTTGTCTAGACTATTTTAGTATTTTAAAGTTTAGGGGAACTTGGAGTGTACTCCTTTTTACATGAGCTTAAAGTGCATAGCCAAAAGGTAGGTTTACTTACCCGCCAATCTAACCGTCTAGGTTTTATGAGATGCCTCCCTCGTGCTCGTAGCAACCTTGGCTAGGAACGTGGTACCAACACATAGGGAAGAAGATAGTCAAAGGTGCAAGGCGCACGCGAGGCGCAAAAGGTCCATATCGTCCGAGGCACAAGGCGCAGTTAAGGCGTGCGCCCGAGCAGCGAGACGCAAATATAAAAAATAATAAAAATATACATAGATAAATAAATAAATTAGTAATGTTAGAAATGTTAGAAATAAAACCAAATAACATATTAAAACCAACAAAAATACGTTAAAACATAACCAAGTGAACTAGCAGAGCAACAGTAGCCGTCAACAGAACTAACAAAAGTTTGTATTATCCCCACCATACTTTTAGTAAATTTTAGTTTTTTCAGTTCAACTGTTCCCAGCTACTTGTGAGGTCCATGCCTAAGTTTTTGTATAAATAAAAAGCCATAAGACACGCATGTTGGGATCAGACACGCATGTTGGGATCGGACACGTCCTGCAAGCGCTCTGATACCGTGTCTGAGACTGACAACAGCGAAAACTTTAGACCAACCCACCTGAGACAGCCAACCCATGTCTAACGAACACCAAGCACAGATAAAGACAAGTATATGACGGTGACTACGTCACCTGGACAAATCCCAACATTTATAACTCAAGTAAAATTACAAAATTGACAAAATCAATGTTGAACCATTTGCCCTAATAGGTTCAACCCCCTCACCACACTCAAGAAGAAAAGAAATATATTACAATTGAAATCGCTCACCAACCCGTAGCAATTTTTCTAACTGAAGTTGACGACTCCTCGATTAGATCTCTTCTTCCTTCTGTCTTGGATAAGAAATAACCCTAAGAGCAAAGCACGGGCTCTCTTAGATTTCCTGTGGACGAGCACCCCTAATGTCAACTTTGTGCTATGCCTTCACCCTCTTCCCATATTTATAGGATGAGAAACCTATTTTAAGGTTAGGAAACCCTAAAAATAGCCAACCAAAAGATCTGGCCGTCCACCAGCATCTGACGGTTCAGATTATAACATAAAACTCCCAAAACTCGTTCAGCTTCCGCCGACACCGAACTCAAGACCGAGTCGGTTCGATCCTCACATAACGGTTCTGGAACGAACCCCACCAAGTTCGGCCCAAACTTTGCCCCCCCGTCAGCAGACTTGACCCCAACAATCTCCTCCTCCAGTCTGATGAGAGGGTGTTGCCCCCATAGCTCCTCAACTAGACTCCATGCTTGTCACCCCGCGACAGAAAATCTGCTCCCTCATGCCACCGATCTCCGATCCCCGAGTTGCTTTACAGCTTCCTTCGTCTCCAGCTCCTCGACCGTCACGTAGACGCTAGCTGACATGCGTAGCATGTACCACTGGGATCCTGCCGACATCAATGACACGGCCAAGACCAAAGTCCCTGACTATCAGCCTCATCGTGAATCTCGGCTGCCTGGCCCCGACTTCTGTCTTCCACCGTCACGTGTTACCATTCCGACGAACTTTTTCACCCTTGGCTGACCCAACCAAGCGGATGGTGCAGTTCTCCCGAAACATATCCACCTTCGTGTCCGATACTGAAGCTCCCCCATACACATGCATCCTCGAGCAGAACAGCATGCACTGTGCATGTCGTCGATGACCCACAGCTCCCCCGGAACTGTGTGAATAGATATGCACTTGCCTCAGATTGAGTTTGTTGCACACCTTGATCTCCTCCCTGGCTTCGAACTGCTGAAACCGATGTCGCTCTCTGAAGCTTTGGCAAACCATCCGTCGCCAAAACAGGATCCGTGGAACAACCTCCACCTGGAGACCGACCAACTGTCATACGACCGACAGATTGACCCTCAATCTTTGGCTCATCACCATTCGTCGCTTTGTCTCGACGAACCAAATCCTCCGTAATCCTCAAAATATCTCGAAAACCCTATTCAGCAAGTTCCCGATGATCCACTAACCCCTGCCGAATACCCCTCGAGCCTCCATCCGATGTTTGTGGCCTGCTTGTACAACTCAGCGACTTGAGCCTGTACATGCCACAACATAAATCTCCTCGAGCCAGCTGTTGGGAACCCCTCGTAAGCATCCAATCTTTGTCCCCAAACGCGCTGCGACAGCCATTATCCGTCAGCCTCCCTACCGAAATCAAGTTGTAGCGCAAACTTGGTACATGTCGCACACCCTTGAGAACGAGCTTCTCACCAAGCTCCGTTGTCAAGTGCACATCACTGATGCCTACAACTGCAACCGTCCCCTTGTTGCCCATCTTTACACGTCCAAACCAGCCGTCGTAGTATGACGTGAAGATCCTCCTATATGGAGTGGCATGATACGATGCCCCCGTGTCCATGACCCAATCACCATCATGACACATGCCACAAGGTTCATTAACGGCCGTTGCTGTGATGATGAGATCTCTCATAGCCGTGAGATCCTCCTGATCATCCTAGCTTTTGGTCTTTCCAGCTTTGAGCTTCATGCAGTTCCTCTTGATATGACTCATTTCGCCACAGTGATAGCAGCCCTCCTTGCGGTCCATAGTCGCAAGATCTCGAGAACTCCCCCATGTCCTCGCATGTGACTTGGGTCTTCCTTTCCCGTAGGAAACCAGCAGAGCGAACTCCTGCGACGATTCAAGTTGCTTACGGCGGATCTCCTCGTTGAACAAGCTGCTTTTGACTGCCTCCATCGTGACAACTCCATCCGGAGCGGAGTTGCTCACCGACACCACCGTCTCCCAGCTTTCCGGCAGAGAACTCAAAAGCAGAAGGGCCTGAAGCTCATCATCAATTACCATCTTCATCGCAGACAGCTGATGATGATACCCTATATCTCGTTCAGATGTTGTGCCACCAGAGCACCCTCCGTGTACTTCGAGTTGACGAGTTGGCAAATCATAAACGCCTTGTTGTCAGTCATCTTCCTTTCGTACAACGAATACATCTTCTCTCATAACGCTTTTGCCGAACTCTCCACGGACACGTGGTGAAACACCGAGTCATCCAGCCATTGGTGGATGATCTTCCGATCCAGTCGTTTCTAACCTTCAGCAGGTCTGTCCGATGGTTTTGCGTTGTCGCCCTCCAACGGACCACGCATGTCCTTGCACCAGAGTAGATCCTCCATCCTTGGCTTCCAAATCGCCAAATATCCCCCTATGAGGGTGATCATACGAGTGTCCATCTGCTCCGTAGACATAGTTGCCAGAACCAAAACTTGTGGCTTTGATACCAGATATTAGGATCGAACACGTCCTGCAAGCGCTCTAATACCGTGTCTGAGACTGACCGCAGCGGAAACCTTATGCCAACCCACATGAGATAACCAAATCCTGCCTAATGAACACCAAGCACAAAAAAAGACAAATATATGGCGATGACTACGTCACCTGGACAAATTCCAACTTTATAACTAGGGTGAAATTACAAGATTGACAAAATCAATGTTGAACCATTTGCCCTAATAGGTTAACCCCTCACCACACTCAAGAAGAAAAGAAAGTGATTACAATTGAAATCACTCACCAACCCGTAGCAATTTTTCTAACCGAAGTTGACGACTCCTCGATTAGATCTCTTCTTACTTCTGTCTTGGATGGGGAAGAACCCTAAGAGCAAAGCACGGACTTTCTCTTAGATTTCCTGTGGATGAGCACCCTGAATCTCAACTTTGTGCTATCCTTTGTGCCTCCACCCTCCTCCTATATTTATAGGATGAGAAACCTAATTTCGGGTTAGGAAACCCTAACAATAGTCAACCATAAGATCTGGCCGTCCACCGGCATCTGACAGTTCAGATTATAACATAAAACTCCAAAAACTCGTTCAGCCTCCACTGATACCGAACTTGGACCGAGTTCGGTTCCATCCTCGCAGAACAATTCTGGAACGAAGCACACCAAGTTCGGCCCGAACTCAGCCAGGGACCTAGTTCGGACCGAACTCTGACCCTTGTCAGCAGACTTGACCCCAACAAACGCATAGGTGCACCTTTTTTTGGTTGCGCCTTGCAGAAAGAAGCGCGTCTTGGGTGCACCTGGAGAAATGTGCCTTGCCTAGTGAGGTGTGAGGCGCAGCTGCTGCGCATTTCTGCGAGGCATGCCTTAGGCACGCCCGAGGCACACCTTTGACTACCATGAGTCAGGTTGCCAACCGTTAATAAATTTCTTGTTTATTCTTTAATAGAGCTTTCTTATGAACCATAACGAAACCCATTCTGATTGAAGAAGACTTAGATGATGATGAACAATTATATAAGGTATATATTTAAGAAGATACAAATGTTTAATATACTAATTTATCTCCGACATGTCACCTAACATCTGATATCCAACATGCCCAACCCCAACCAAACATGAACCAGACATCCAATTTCCAGTGCCTTGGTTGCTACACACAATGACCAAACAAATTAACTACTTATAGAATTGGGGCTAATTAGTGTTTAGACCCTGAATTTTATACCAGTTTAGAGTTTAAGCCCTAACATGTCCAATTGGAAAGTTTGGACCCTGGATTTTTTATTTTATTTTTCGTTTTTCCCATTATACCCTCCCTCCCATGCCTGACATAGAACTTCTATATATAGGCAAGGGAGGGTATAATGGGAAAAATTAAACAAAAAATAAAAATCCAGGATCTAAACTTTCCAATTGGACATGATAGGGCTTAAACTCTAAGCTGGTATAAAATCCAGGGTCAAAACTCTAATTAGCCCATAGAATTATTTAGTGAAATTGGATATGAAGGATGCACGGGTAAATAGACATTGGCCTTATTTCACAAGTCATCAAATCCCAGGTTAATAGAAAGAAGAAACTACTATTACAAGAGGACACCTAAAGCAGTATTTACAAATAAAACAAGTTTGAAAGATGCAAAAGTAATTAACTATGTTAAAAGGTAGTTAACATTAACACTTGAGGCCCTAAAAGAAAAGTAAAGCCTTACTTGGGAAAATTGGGTAAATTGAAGTTTTATATATGCATCTCATTTTGTGTTTCTCGTATCACTTATCACTAAACTTTATGGCACATAGTTGCTTTAATATGATAACTTGGTGCAATACAATATTGTGAGGTCCATTACCAACATCTTTAATATGGCATACAACAGTAAAAAAAAACGTCCAAGTCGTATACCACTCCCAGAGGGCTCGAACATGGAGCACAAAAAAGTATAAAATTATGTTTTCTACTTGGGGCAAAGTAACTTACAGTTTGGTACATGTAGCTGTCCAATTCGTCGACGGCATCGTCGAGGGGCAACAAATTGGCCAAAGCCACAATCTACAAGAAGTCAAATAGTCAAATGAATGAAATAATAAACCCCAAGTGCGTGCAGATCGAAAGCGGGAGAGAAGGGAGGGAACAATAAAAGAGATGAGAGAAAAAAGAAGACCTCGTGGCCATAGTCGATGCACCTCATCATGGCGTAACAGCTGTCCTTGCCACCGCTAACCAAGCCTACGACCTTCATCTTGTCTGATATCTCTCTCTCTCTCGCTACGGTTTTCTCCGAAACCCTAACCCCTTCTGCTTTTTCCCAAAGGGTCTGCTTGGACTGACGGTGAAGAGAAAGCGAGAAAAAAAATGGACTTTGATAAAGACACTACAAAAAAAAAACTCAAGACAACCCAAATTTTTAGTATTGATAATTACAAGTTTGTTACTCCAAAAAATTACTGATCGGACTGTCTACTTTCAATTGATTTTTTTATAATATTTTGACAGTCCTACCAGTAAAAAAATATGTTAATTTTTTAGGACTGTTAAAATTTTGACAGTCTGGAGGGGAGGGCTACGCGAGATGACACGAGGGCGGGACTACGTGGAGGCCGGAACAGGGGGGACGAGGCGGAGGAGAGGGAGGAGGAGGAGGAGGCTGAGGCGGGCGTGCGGGGGCGGCGGCGAGACGTAGGCGCACGTGCTCGCCCCTGCTGTTGCTGTTGCTGTTACCGCTTCTGCTGTTGTTGCCGCCGCAGCCCCCCGCGAGCGCATGTCTCCGCCGCGCGCCGCCCCCTGTATGCTGCTTCTTCTTCATCGCCTTCGTGACGGAGCCGACGGGAAGGTGCTTCAGGTGCGGCTCGGCGGCGGCGACGCGGCCGATGGCGAGGTCAACGACGCGGAGAGGCAAAAAATCGCGAGAGGAGGGAGGAGGAGAGGCCGGAGAGGTGGGGGTGAGGGAGGAGCAGGAGGAGGAAGGTGAAGAGGGTGAGCAGCCCTAGTAAATTTTGGACTAGCCTGAGTCAAAATTCTTCCTAACTGGACTAGCACCAATACTGGGCTAGCCCGGAGTCATTTTTGTAGTGCCTTTATTAAGAGCCGTAAAAAAATACACTTTTAATTTGAGATTGGAGGTTTAGGAGTGAGAGTGATATATATTCTATTATATATTCTACTATATAATGTCAAAAGTATGTTTCACGTGAAAAAAAAATCCAAAAATAGTTTTTATTATATTTACTAATTACAAAGATTAATTAAAATTAATAAGGGATATATTCTACTATATAATGTCAAAAGTATGTTTCATCATGAAATTTTTTTATTCTACTATATAATGCCAAAAGTATGCTTCACCGTGGAAATTGTTTTTCCAAAAATACCATTTATTATATTTACTAATTAAAAAGATTAATTAAAATTAATAAGGGATATATTCTACTATATAATGCCAAAAGAATGCTTCACCGTGGAATTTTTTTCCAAAAATATATTTTATTATATTTACTAATTAAAAAGATTAATTGAAATTAATAAGGGATATCTAGATAAATACAAGAGTTGTCATTTGGTATTCCTAATTACAACGACTCTTAAATACATTAAGTATCTAAAAATGAGGCATTAAAAATGGACTTTGTTTACCATCTTTCATTCATTGATAAATGAACAAATTTTGACTACAAATGTCTTTTACGTGCAACGCACGTGCATATATGTTAGTAGGGTTAAATAAAAAAATAGGAGGGGGTTAATAAGGAAGAAAATAGTGGTTTTGTTTAAAAAATTATAAATATTTCTTATTTGTCCTATAAAATATTATGATCATCTTTATCATTTTTCTTGCTTTTGACATATTGTTCCGTCTTCCTGGCTTTCAACATGCTGTCCTCTAGGTGCATCATCTCTTCTCGCTTTCTTTTATTACTCTACTCTCACTCAAAATCATATGTAATAAGGATATTTTGATAACTAATATTTTTTTAGTTATCCTTATACGACTGAAAACCTCCAATCCAAACAAAAGTTATTAAACACACCCCACTTATTTTTCCTCAAATCCAAGAGATTATAAGTATTGACTCCTCTACCCCAACCTAACTTCCCTTTACTTAACTCCACTTAACTTTGCTTTTTTTTATCCTTAATCCAAGCAGGCCCTAAAAAAAAATTCCTTCGGGGGCTGTTTGGCATGGGCTTAGGAATTTGGACATGGGACCCAAGTCCCATTATTGGGTGAGGAGAGGGATTTAGTTGTCCATTAAAAAATGTGCCTGACAACTGACGGGCTGACATGGTAATCTAAGAAGATCGAGGTCATTTAATGTTGAAGATCTCTGCACGTCGATCCAAATTGTCGTTTAGTGGCCAGAGTTGCTACTTTCACCAGAGTACGCCAGTGTTGCTGCTTTGGGGAAAGCACGCCAATATTGCTGCTTTTACAAAAGTGCGTCAGTGTTCTGCTTTCACAAAAATACGCCAACCGGTGTTGTTTCTTTACAAAAGCTCGATAAGGTACGCCAGCTTAGCTTTCCTTCAACGAAAGTACGCAGCCTGCTCCTCTTCAACAAATATACGCATTCATCATAGAAGAAGTGCACACATTTCTATGTTTCTCTCTGTTGAGAGAGAAAAGTATGCGTATATACTCATTTTTAACCAACATCAAGCGATATTATGCCAAGTAGATTGCGTGCATTCAATGTCGTAGTTCTCGAAGAACGTGTATAAGAAGTTGTCACCACGACCCAAGCTTTCCTCGTACAGGGAGTCACGTGTCAAGTTGACAGTAATTTGTGCACACACTAAGCAAATTGTGGGTGGTAGTTATCCAAAAGTGTACGCACAAAATGGCAAACACATTGCAAATTGTCCATTTTGTGCGCGCATACTCCAATAACCATTCCAAGTGTTGAACGGCTATAAATATTAGGATCAAGGCTAATCCAAACATAGACAAGATCTTGCATGCTAGTTGCCAGAGCCTTCTTCCTGCCAAATTATCTAGTGTTCAAGACTTTGTATTAATTTCTCGTGTGCTTAGTAGTCCAATGAGTAAAGTGATCGACCGCAGATCATATCTCTATAGCTACTACTTCCCCAGAAATTTGTACTTAGATTCTTGTATAGGATTTTTGTATTTATTTTCAAGTTTGTAATACAAAAGTCTAGAAATAAAAGAGGAAAAAGTCTAAAAATAAATGAGAAAAATCTAAGAGATCTTAAAAATCTCAAAATAGAAACAAATGAGATTTATATGAATAACTCATTTTTGTTCTCTACGTTTTCTAGACAGAAAACCTATATTTTTGAAAGATTCTATGGAAATATTTCTTCATCAGGAGAAGAAAAATAAACAACTAAGCTTTTTGACATTGAAAGTGAGTTTGGAAAAACTTTCGTTTAACAACAAACAAAAAAGTATAAAGAAATACTAGACAAAAAATCTAAGTACAATATTTTTTAATCCGGTTAATGTGACAATGGAGATCGAGTACTGCAGCGACTCTCTTACTCCGTTGATGGTCTGACGAGTGAATGAGGGATGCTCTCTTCTCTTCTCTCTCTCTCTCTCTCTCTCTCTCTCTCTCTCTCTCTCTCTTGAGCTTGTGTGCACGTACGTAGCTCGCTTGGAGGGGTATAGTCTCTGAAGCAGAAAAAGCCAGGCAGCCTTTGGAACGTCTAAGTTGCTCTTATTTATAGTCATCATGTTGATGGGATATAGGTGTCACATGTGCCTCTGTTTAGTGGCCGCAAGGGGGCTCCTTCAATAGGATACGGTTGCAACTGTAGGCGCATACGATGGACAGGTTGCCACGTGTACATCCTTAACAAGATGCAGTTGAGTCTAGGCCGAGCTGCCATGTGGACGTTTGTTGCGATTTGTTGTTGTTGAAGATCTAGGTTGTTCTCGCCTTTTGTTTGTGTGACTTGGTCAGCTTGACACGTGGCCGCATTTAGTTGGAGAGAATTACTTCAGTCGTAACAGAAAGATTTTGTCTCAGGGAACCCTGCCACATTGGACGCATGGAGTCTAGGATGCATAGGGCCAGAGACGCATGGAATACATGGAGTCTGGAACACATTGGGCCAAAGACGTATGGGACGCATGGGGTCTGGGACGCATGAGATCAGAGACACATAGAACGCATGGAGTTTGGGACGCATAGGGCCAGGGACGCATGGAGCCTTGGCTGTGTTGTATACATGGCGCTGCACGCTTGTCGGGAGTCATTATTAGTCTGACGAGAGCTTCTTGTCACTTAGTGTGCTCATATTTTTTGAGGCGTCAGAAAATCCTTTTTGTCAAGATTTTGTGTCAGACATAATTTGTGTCAGGCATTTATGTGACCAATATTGGGGTGCATGGTTGCTGCTTTTTCTTGGCCGCATGGTCATTCTGCGACCTGATTTCTTCAGAGTCGATCTTGGGACACATGGTTGTTGGACGCATGGATCCAGATTTTTTATGCTTCTACTAGACCCCCTTCAAAGTTTTCAATCTGATCAGTTTGGAATACTTTGAATAAGAATCATGGAGAAGAGGACCTTGGGCCGCATGAATGGCGGGCCGCATGGACGAGCCTTTGCTAGGCTATCAATTCTCTATTTAATGCATGATTCGGCTCGGTCCTTGAGTGGATCTTCTTAGGATTCTACAGTATGTCTCAGTAAGGATCCCGAAGTGACGATTTCTCAAAAGATAAGGTTGAGTGGAAAACCTAAGCGTTGCCGTCATAATTAATGCTGACAGCGCACCGCAAGAATCAATGAGTCGCTACCATCTTCTTTGCCCTATAAATAAGGGGTTTTGCCGATGAGAGAGAACTTTTTCTCTCCGCTCGAGTTTTTTTTCTCTTTTGTTGGATTTATTCGTATGAACTTTGGGTATCGTACTAGAGGTAATATGGACATAGTACAACACCGTAGTTTATTAAGGACATCCCACTAGGGGATCTTCGGTGGACCTATTACCTTTTGCACACTTGGGTGCAGGTAATAGATTCGAGACAAACCCTGCCATAGGTGATATAGACGTAGCAGGTTTTGTGGACTTAACACCGCTGGCATACTTAAAGTTAAGTACGGGTGATAAGTTTAGATAACGACCTATATCAGAGGTAATATGGATATGATAATCGATAGTCAAGTAGGGGAGTTTGCTCAGAGGTAATAAGGATATTGCAAACTCTACTGGGGAGGATGTGGGGATGATAGATCAGAGGTAATGTGGATATGAGCTAATCGATAATTATATCGAGAGGTTAGGTACAATCATGGTATTTTTATGGAAAAGAAGAAAATGAGCTAGAGGTAATATGGACATGGCTGTTTTCTTTAGATAGAAATATCCCACTGGGGGATCTTTGGTGGACCTATTACTTCTTGCGCACTGGAGTACAAGTAATAAGTTTAAAACGAAACTCTATCAGAGATGATATGAACATGATAGGTTTTGTGGCCTCATTACTTCTTGTGCACCTAAGTGCAAGTAATAAGTTTGAGACAAGCCATGCCAGAGGTGATGTAAACCCCCAGATTTTGCAAGAATTTTAAATTTGGGATTTTTCACAATTTTCTGGAATTTTTTGAGAATTTTTTGTAATTAAAATCAGGGTTTAAATTATTACATGATTTTTAATTGATAATAAATAACATTAAAATATTATGAAAATAATATTTTTGGGTGTAAAATGAAAAACTGGACTTAGGGTAATTTTTCTGGAATTTATCGGGCCCCGGACCTATTTTTAAATCACCTAAAACTAATTATTTATTTATTATTAATTAATTAATTCATTTATTATTATTATTATTATTTTATCTCAGCCCGGCCCAGCCCACAGACACCCGGCCCAGTCCCCTCCGGCCCATTAACCCTAACGGGTCGGGTCGGGTCCGCCCGACCGAACCCGACCCGCCCGGACCCGAACCCAAACCCCCAGACCCGATCGTCTCCCTCCCCGCGCCCGGCGCCGTTTCCGCCGCCTGCGCCTACGCCTCCGGCCACGCCTCGCTCCGCCGTGCCTCACCCCATGACCCCCTGGTTCCTCCTCCACCTCCTCCGCCTAACTGCTCCGCCCTCTCCCCTTATAAACCCTCCCCTTCTTTCCCCGTCGACCACCGTGGCTCCCCTCTGCCGCTCACCGCAGCCGTCTCCTCCCCGACCTCGCCGGGAGTCGCCTCGCCGCTGGTCGCCTTTTCCCTCGCCTCCTCCCTCATCTCCTCCCCGCTCGGCCATGAGCCAGCCGCAGCAGCAGCTGCTCGAGCTCGCTCCGGCGCCGCCGCCGTCAGCCTGAGACGCCGCCGCCTCCGCCGAGTTCGCCCCGCCTCGAGCCGGCCGTCCCCGAGCCATCCGCCCTCGTCCAGCACAGCCCGGCAGAGCTCCGGCCGTGTCCAAGCCCTAACCCTAACCCTAAATCAGCCGGACACGGCAGTGGACAGAACAGTGTATCCTGTGTCGTGTCGGACACGACACGGACACGAAAATTTTCCGGTTTTTCGAGCCTCGTTCAGGTACTCGTATCTTGCACCCTGTATCTCCATTTTCAATTCCGTAAATTGTGTTGCGAAGCCTGTATGACCCTCTCGGTGCCCGGATAAACCGCTCGGGGCATCGCGTCCTGTGGTGATCGCACACTGCGATCCAAAAACAGAAAAAACCAGACCCTGTTTCACCCCGGAACTGAGTACGCTCCGCCAAACGGGACGACTTGGTCCCGTGCGGTCTTCACAGATACGTGCGCGCCGTCGATACGGACGTGTGAGAATTCGCGGAAGCTGGTTCGGGTGTGCGTGCACACCGAAATCAACGCGTATCCGCGGACATCGCCCCGTATCCGACTTTTCTGTAATTCGCCCTAACTTCTTGTATACTCGTCGGATCGAGACGAAACTTACGCCATCGGACTCGTAGCAATACGCTGGTCCTGTGGGTCAAGTTTGGTTTAATTCTGAGAACGTTGACGAAATCGCGTGTCGTGGGCCCTACAGGCCCCGCTCGATGGACGATTTCGTGATCGGCTCATCAGAATCCAATTCTGGAAGTTCCGTTGGGTTCATATCATCGTTCCTGACCTGTTGACACTAAGTTTGGTGAATTTGGAGACCTTTGACCCTGACACATTTTTTGGTGCAAAGCGGGCCCACCTGCGGACCCCGTTTTGACCCAAAACTGCCATTTTTGCCCTTGTCTCCAAATTGGACCCAAGGATAGGCGTTTCTAGCTATTTGACATCTTCTGAGCATGATGGTAATATTTATTTTAGCATCCGAACACATATCTAGAAATTCCCCGAGAACATAACTGTATTTGGATCCAAACATCAGGCAAGTACCTGCACTTCAAGTTTAAATCTTTATATTATGATAATTAATTCCCTGCTCTACTAGTACCCTTGATGATTACACGTAGTATTAGAACACTGGATTTCATGTCTTGGATACTGGTTTTTCATGTCTTGCTTTCGTGTCGGGTGGGAGAATACTAGAAGGCATGTAGTTTACCCTCCCCCTTACCGTATTTAATAGCTGTTGGTGCACGACTGTACCCTCAGCCGGATCTCGATTATTCATGTTTAATAGCCGTCTATGACGGCCGGATTAGCCTTATAAACCCCTACATGCCAACTAAGTATTCTAAAATAAACATAAGTTCACGCACATAGCTTCTTGTCTTGTTATAGTTCTTGTTGGCTGTTGTAGTTTCATTTCCTATCTCATATTACTCCTACTTTCTCATATTTCTGTTTATAGCATTAACTCTTAGTTATTGTTGTTTCTTTTATGTATATTCTCAATATGTTACAAAATCAGTTTCTGTTTCCAATTGTCATAAATGTTTAGTTTAATCTTGTTGTGCATTGTGTACTTTGCTCCTTTCCTGACTGGATCCGTTGATTTAGGCGATGATGAGGACCTTGCCCCTACCTATTATGGCCACTATGAGTTAGCAGGTGACCCATATGAGGAGCCAGTTCCCACCCAGGAGGCTACTTCTGCAGAGTAGTTAGCAGTAGCTACTTATTTATTTCCTTTCAGCATATACTCGGGTTTGTCCCCGATTTATCTTCTGGCTTTGTATTAACTATGGATCTGTTGTCACAACTTGTTTTATAAAAGTTAGCATTCCTATTTCCTGTTAGTTTTCTTGTCTATTTATTGTGGATGAGATAGATTTAAAATTACTTGTGAGTAAGACCTAGATAGCGTACTACCGCCGACACTGCGGCGTAGGCTGGACGTGCCCACGTACTCGTGCCCGAATATTCGGGTGCGGGTTGTGACAGGTGATATGAACGTGGCAGGTTTTATGGTCTTAACACCGCTGGCGTACTTAGAGTTTATGGGTGATAAGTTTAAATGATGACCGATGTCAAAGGTATTATGGACGCAACGAATGAAGGAAAGCTCTTTGAGCTTTCTCCGTGATAATCGATGGTCATACAGAGAGATTTGCTCAGAGGTAATATGGATATGGCAAACCCAACTGGGAAGAACTGTTAGGACTGTAGTTTAGAGGTGATGTGGATGTGAATTAAGACCCAAGAGAACTGTTTGTGAGTGGTCTACCCTAGAGTGAGGATAGACCTAGGAATTGCTCTACTAGGGAGTTCTTGAGGATCTACTGTCTATTGCGTATTCGGGATTCCTAAATACATATAATGACTTTCTTCCAACTTTTGTGGAAGTAAAGTGCATATTGTGCTTACATACTTGCTGGGGATAAACAACGAGTACACCATCATCTTTATCCCTCACCTCCTATCTCTATCCAACCCGACTTCCCTCCGCCGACATCACGCCGGCCATCCACCGCCAACAAACCCGTTGTTCGCCATCGACTGCAGACCCCGTCGACTCTCCGTCGGACCACATCAGCGATCACCCTCGACCTCCCTCCACCCGACTCCGTCAACCTCATCTCCATCACCACCGCCACCGACTTCCCCGTCGTCGTCAACCTCCATCATCCCGCTTGAGCACCGACTGCAACCACTTCGACACCACCACCGGTCCTCACCACCCTGACTTCATCACCCATCATCTACCATCGAGCACCCCGACTCCAATCGCCTGAGCACTGAGCAGCCGGTCACCGCCACGACTTTATCTCCCCTCGCCTGAACTCCACCGCCGCCAGCATATCTCGATGCCGGACTCTTCGACTCACAACAGCGACTACACCCCGCCGATCAGTCCCTTCACCGCCATGATAGCACCACCACCTCGTCGATACCATCAGCAGCCGTCGACACCCTTCGACCTCGTCGTAGCCCGATATCAGTTTCCTTTTTCCCTTCGACTTTGCCGGAGACAACCCACAATGACCTCCCTCGACGTAGACTACACCCTCGACCTCGTGCACGTGCACGCTAACACGCAGGTTCGACCTTGCCTCCCTTTTATGTTGTGTGTATGTGCATGTGTAAATAGTGTTAGGGATTAGCGTATTGCTTCATGATAAGTTCTGTTAGATATGATTGCAAGACACTATGCAAGTAAACCTAAAAACTAGTTGCATGTGCGAGCGTGTATATAATAACTAATTGGTGTATATATATATATATATATATATATATATATATATATATATATATATATATATATATATATATATATATATATATATATATATATATATATATGCTGTAAGACCCTAGGTATTAACTGTGGATATCTCGTATATTTGCATATGACTATATGACCCTGAGTATTAGTGAGTTGACTGCCTTGTGTACACCAACGTATTGGCTAGACTTGTGTTAGTGATTGACTGTCTTGTTATATACAGTAATCGAGGACATGACACCCATGTATTTAGACGTACACTTGACCCGACTAGTTGACCAATTATCACCCCTAGCATAGTTCTGAGTTCAGTATAATTATGTTTGTGTGTGTTGCTTATCATGCGGACATTGGTGTCAGGACTGTTGGATTATTCAGACAAGACTTCGAAAACAGGATATTGGTATTGCCAGCAGAGGACCACAAGCGAGTACATTCTCTGACAGTTTTTATTATATTGATCATCTCTATGATTCTAGTTATATAGTGTGCATGATTCTGACACTATGGATACACGAGTTAGCATCATCGATACCTGTCACGAGGAGTCGTGATTAGATCCATCGTGCTAGCTGGGGACGGGAAGATATTAGTAGATTATGTGATCATACCCTACTCTACATGCCTCATAGCTTACCCCACACCTCACGTCTGGTGTAGCCTGACCATTACATGCCTCATAGCCTGTTATTTATGATTAGCTTGACTATTGCTCGTATCATAGCTAGCCGGATGGTTAGCCTGACCTTACATGAATCATAGCTAATCATATGTAACAAGCCTGATCTATCCCAAGCTGATCACATGATAGACTGATATTTCACACACTTAGCTAGATACTCTATTCATGTATTTCCAGTTCCTTGTTCCAACATGCACTTGTATTTCTGTTTATTGCTAGTTGTACCATTGATGATGATATGTTCTCTAGCATTTCCTTATTTCTAGTATTTTATTATCTCCAGTATTCTTATTTCCAGTATTTATATCCATCTTGTATTTCTTTACACTGTGTTATAGTTTTTGTCAATATACATAGAACTGTTGTTAGTGCTTGTACTTTGCTCCAATCCTGACTGGATATATTTTTCCAAAGGATCTTGAGGACTTCTGTCCTACACATTATAGACCAGGTGTAGATGGAGACTACATACCAGAGATCCTAGAGGAGACCTTCCTTTAGTTAAGACACTACCTGCAGCTATTTAGACAGTTATTATTTTATGCATTTGAGTTTATGTTGAGACTTATATTGAGACTTATGTTGAGTTTATTATGAGACTTTTGTGGAGACTATTTATGTTGGACCGCTAGACTTTAGTTTTATCTCTATTTTGAGTTGTCGTGCTTGACTTACGTCAAGTACTTCTTATCTTTTATCTCATTGTGCCATTTATTTCTTATAGTTATTGTGATTGAGTATATGGAATGGACTGTTGAGCAATGTATATTTTATTGTACTCCTTATGGAGTTGATATCATTGACAGGTTGTGAGTTATGTTTAGTATTATTGAGACCTAGACAGCGTTCTACCATCGATGCTGTGGCGTAGGCTGGACGTACCCACGACTCATGCCCAAATTCCGGGTGCGAGTCGTGACAGGAGTTCTTGAGGATCCACTGTCTGTTGCGTATTCGGGATTCCTAAATACAGATAATGGCTTTCGTCCAACTTTTGTGGAAGTTAAGTACATATTGTGCTTACATACTTGCTGGGGATGAACAACGAGGGATGTACACTATATATTTTGGTTGTCCAGCTGATAGTAAAGGGAGTACAAGTCTAGCTTAGACATAATACTTTTTGAGAAACTTGTCGTTGATAAGCATCATGAGTAAGTCGCCATTAGATTTTGTGAGCCGCTAGGCGCCGTTGGAGAACACATACTCCACAATGAACGGGCCCTCCCATTTAGTTAGAATTTATCGGCAGTCGTATGGGTCATGACCATCGATCTTCTTACTGTTAAGATGAGGTCACCCACTTGGTAAGTCCTCTTCTTGACCCGTTTGTTGAAGGCTCCTGAGAGGCGTGCTTGGTATAGCTCAATGTGTTGTTGAGCCAAGAGATGTTTCTCGTCGAGCGCTTCTAACTCTTGTAGCCGTCGGCAGTGATTGTCGTCAACGGTTAACTGGTTGGAGAGGGCCACTCAGAGCAAGGGGATTTGGATCTCGAGTGGGAGGGCCGTTTTTTCTTCCGTAGACTAAGGAGAATGACGTGCTGCCAGTAGGTGTCTGGACCGTTGTGCGATAGGCCCAGAGACATTTATCTAGCTTCTCATTCCAGTTGCGCTTATTGGATGACACGAACTTTTTTGAGTAGTCTTATAATGGCCTTGTTTAATGCTTCTGCCAGACCATTTGCTACTAGGTTGTAGGCAATCGAGGCAATGTTCTGGATTCGATTTTTGTCACAAAATCGATAAAAAGTACGACTTGCAAACTATAGACCATTATCATGGATGATTCTCTGTGGCAAGCCAAAGCGGTATATGACGTGATGCTTGACAAAGCTGATCACGTTTGAGGTCTTGACTTCAGCAAGTGGAACAACTTTCGCCTATTTGGAGAAGTAGTCGGTGAGATGAACTTATGTCCCTTAGAAGAAGGTGGACTAATTAGCTCGACAATGTCAATTTCCTATGCTTTAAACGACCAAGATGCTACCGATGGGTGTAGAAATTCTAAGGGCTGGTGGATAAAGTCTGCATGGATTTGGCACGCTTGGCACTTTCTCGCATAGTCAATAGCATCCGCTATCATTGTCAGTTAATAGTAACCCATTCTCCGGAGACGGTCTTGTAGTTTGGGTCTGGGCTGATGGGCACCACAATCCCCGTCGTGAGCCCCATGGAAAGCCTGCTTCGCTTCTGCATTTGATAGACATCGTAGCAGAAGACCGTCGTAGGAGCGACAATACAATATTTTGGTAGTCGTATCGTAATAGAACTGGAGGGAACGTCTTCTGATGGAAGTGGCTTCCTTTGGGTTCTTGAAAAGAATTACATAGACTGCGTAGTCGATAAATAGGAGTCTCCAGTCTTGGGAGTCAGTGTTTGTCTCTACTGAGTAGCTCAGGCACAGACAAAGATTATTTTTTGGGTAGACCAGCTCTTGACCGACCACTGTGATTACCTGATAGGTTTCGACCAGGACTACTAGAGAGGCAGGGAGGTCGGCCAGGGTGTCAGCCTTTATGTTTTGCAGCCGAGGGATATGCTCTATGAAGAACCCCTCGAAGGTGGAGATTATTCCAAGCACAGCTTGGTGGTAGGGAATTAAGTCCTCGTGTCGGACCTCTTATTCGCCACGAACCTGACTGACTATCAACTTGGAATCGCCGTAGGCTTCCAGGTAGTCTACTCCCACTTGTTTAACGAGTTGTAGCCCAATGACGAAGGCATTGTACTCTGTCACATTATTGAAGCATGGCTTTATGAGGGAGTAAGTGTGATGGGAAAATAAGTACTATCCCGATGCCACTGACAATATCGCCTTTGGACCCTGTTCTTGAAGCACCGTCGAAGAACATTCGCTAAACGGCTTCTGCGCTTATGGTCATGTTTGAGTCCGCTACTTAGTTTAGGATCTCCTCATAGAGCTTTAAGGTTTTTGGTACAGGGTGGACTGCCAACGCTTGGCCTTTGACCACCTTTTGTGGGACAAATACCATGTCGTACGGTGACAACAGTATTGCCGATGTGGTTAGGCGAGAGTTGAGCATTCCGGGTTTAGTTATAAGAAACCTAAGAGGATTAACTCACAAGATCACATGGATGGTTTATCCTTCCATGTTACGCCGAGTCTTATGAATAGCAAAAATCAGATCAAGGCACTTATTCTCAATGGGGTTATATATGTGCTCTGCGCCGGCCATCATTCTGCTGAGGTAGTAGATGGCTTGTTTATGACATGTATCACTTTTCTGGGCTAGTAGAGCTCCGAGGAGTGATTCATTTCCTGCACATATAGCAAGAAGGGACTTCCCACAATGGGGGCCACCAATACTGGGGGGGGTTCGTGAGATACTCCTTGATGTCGTCGAAGGCGCGGTGGCATTCTTTGTTCCAGACAAAGGAGACTCCTTTCTTTATGAGTTGAGTGAACTATTGACAACGTCCAAAGAGGTTTGATATGAACCTCATGATGTATGCCAGTCTTCCTTGAAGTCTATGAAGTTCTTCGGTGGGTGCATTTCAAGGATTGTTTTAGTCTTGTCGGGGTCTACGTGGATATCCTTTTTAGTTATGACAAAACCCAAAAATTTGCCGTTGGAGACTTCCAAGAAGGATTTAGTAGGATTCATCTTGAGCTGGTATACACGCATCAGGTCGAACACAGTCTTCAATTTCCGGAGGTGATCATCTTTAGAGCGACTCTTGACAGCGATGTCATCAATGTAACAGTCCACTGTCTTGCGTAGATATTTAAGAAAGATGGTGCTCATAGCTCGCTGGTATGTAGCACCCGCATTCTTCAGATCGAAGGACATGACTGTGTAGCAGTATACTCCTATCGATGTTCAGAATGATGTATGCTTCTCGTCATCAGAAAATATCTTAATTTGATTGTAGCCTGAGAATCCGTCCATGAAGGACATGCGTTTGAAGCCACAAGTATTGTCGATCATTATGTCTGTGATCGGAAGGAGAAACTCATCCTTAGGGCATGTCACGTTCAAATCACGAAAGTCAATGAAGATTCAAATCTTTTTGTTCTTTTTGATGACGGGCACGATATTGGTTACCCAATTTGGATGCTATTTCTCGTAGACGAAGCCACTAGCTATCAGTTTGTTGACTTTAGCTTTGATGACGTTCATGATGTCCGGCCGGAACCGCCGTTGCTGTTTCTTGACCGGCTTAGCATTCAACAAGATGTTGAGCTTGTGGACCGCAATCTAGGGGTCCAACCCCGACATGTCTTCGTAACTCCAGACAAAGACATCGATGTATTCCCTGACGAGCTATAAGAGGTATTCCCGATCCTCATCGGACAAACTCTTACTGGTGAAGATTGGTTTAGTGGAGGATTCATAGCCCAGATCAATTTATACAACTTCATCCTTAGTGGGAGATTCTCGTAGTTCGGACCTCATCTCCCATTGTGCGTCTAGGCGTTGGGCCCACAATTCTACTTTAAAGAGTTCTGGTGGATCTCATTATCTTTTTCAGGGTCAGCTGACACCATGCTGGCGGACAATGTTCATTTGAGCATCTCCTCGATACTAATGTCAGAGTCCCAAGAGGAAGATTATGAAGAGTGGGAGTGTAACTCACCTTCTTTATTCGAGCCTTCGGGGGTCGTAAGAGGCATGACGTACCCTAAGCCATGCTTGATCTTATGGTAGTAATCCTCGGACTTGCCTGCATGAGCCTGCAGACGTAGAGGCATCCGTCGGCCTTTGCCATTGTTCAAGACCCCAGTGGCTTTCAGATCATATCACATCTTCTGGATAAGGTGCTTGGTTTGAGAACTATACCGGTAAAGTGGTATTTTGTCAGTATCGAGTTCTGGCTTCAGTTCCTCTGAGACGGAGGATTGGGACTTTCCACTCTGCCGAAGATGATGAGTTTGTCTCCCCTCTTCCTTATTGGAACTATGAAGTAGGAGTTTTGACTGGGGAGAACTCGGTTGACTGCATAGGTGGTAGTCACCAGTGAATGTAGGTGCAAGCCTAGACCGTGCTCCTTGAAATATAATGTGTTGAGATGTGTAACATCTGAGTAGTACAAAGATAGCCCTTTATTTATAAAATAAGGTATGTTATCTTTAGGAATTATATCGTCAAGAGAATGGACATTTGCATGAGCGGCTACATACTCCTCCAGTTCGTCCTTCCCGAGATCTACCCCCAGTACGAGCGATTGCTTCAGAGGTCTCCTGCACAGCTTTACCAGTAGAGGTTCGGAAGTCATAGTAGGTATCAGATCTTCCTTCAGCGGTCGACTCATTCTATGAAGGTGAACGACTAGAGGTTCATGTGCTTTCCTGTACAGTTTCACCATGAGGGGGAGCGCTTGCTTTGAGATAGACACTCAAGGTATCATCTGATGTTGTCCCAGTCTCTGCCTCATCGTCGGCATCATTGCCACCTTCATCTTGGTGGACTTGCTTGTAGAGGATCGAGTAAGAGTAATAGGCCTCAACCACTTTGAATGGATCTACGTCGACAAATTATGTCTTGACAATGCCATGATCGTCTATGTACTTCAAGCACGTGCAAGGTTGACAGCACGATCATATACTGATGTATCCATGTACATCCCAATAGGACATTGTAGGATACGTCTACGTCTATGACGTAACAGGTGACCTCTGTTTTCAAGTCGCCGATCTGACACTTCAAGCAAATCTTGCCCAGAGGGTAGCTTCTCCCTACGTTGAAGCCGCTGATGGCAGTATTGGTTGCTGCCAAGCGATGCATCTGGATGCCCAAGGTCTGAAGCAGACTCCGCGAGATGATGTTGATTGACGAATCGGTGTCAATGTGCATCCGGTCCACCTTGATAGTCCCAATGTACCCCATGTAATACAGAGGACGATCGTGCTGATTGTTCTTCAGCAACATGTCTTGTTGCAAGAACATGATGTTGGGTATCACCTCCATCACATTATTGTAGTAGGAATACGCTGCAGGATTCTCAGCTGGAGGCTTAACCTGTGTCGTGTAGGTGTCAGCATTCTGTAATGCCTCACTCAGAGCAACTCGAGTGTCTTTGGAGAGTCGAAGAAGCTCGAATTGTGACAACTTTGTTAGAGTATTAGCCATTTGTGTCAAGATATCGATGTTGTAGGGCTTCTCTAGTCCCTCAGATATATCTTTGTATAGCAGTTTGTCGAAGCAAGTTTCTTTCTGCTTGGACTTGTCCACTGCCGAAGGCTGGGTGTCACGCCCCAGTCCCAAAATACGTAGGACTAGGAATACGTAAGCATGCCAGCCGTAAGTATATGGAGACTCCAATATATAAAAACCATAACATACGCTGTATTATGAACAATAATTCACAAAGTGGTATATAATTGTCACCAGTCACATGGCATAACTAAATCTCATCCACAAAAATAATCATAAAGAAATAAATGATCAAATATGTCAATGAACCAAATATGAACTAGTCGAGAGGAACTAATAGTTGGATGGAGACAAATCCACTACCAAACTAGAATATAAAAGTAAATATAATAAGTACATCATCTAATGATTAGAGAGGCTCGAAGGGAAGACCTCCTCGAAAGAGAACGAAGTAGCAAGTCATGATCCGTGCTCCTGCGAATTGTCATGATCATCTACACCTGGAAAGGGACTAGGTCCTCAGAGGGGCGTAACAAGATACATAGAAGCATGCCAATAAAATACTGAAAATAAATATTCAAGGGGTCGTCTAACCGCCTATGTGAATGCACTTTGAGAATAATTTTCCAACACGTGAGCTATCTGGCTAAAATGGGATTGGCATGATTCTCTCGGAGAATCAGGGGCCTAAAAAGCATGACGTCTTTTGAACGTCAGAGGCCGCATGTATAATATAGGGGTCATCTGACTACGCATCTCCGGTGGAGCGTGCGGGTTATACAAGAAAAGTGCAAAGGAGCCCAAATGCCTTACTTGTTGTTCTCCCCGCCCTATGCTCTATTCATGCCATATCCATGACACAATGCGACCTCTAATAACTGCCACATCTTCTAATATATCTCTATTAGCTGTTATTTCCTATTGCACGTCCCATACGTACTGATGATTAGTCAACACGTAAGTCCATGATCTATATGAGACTCACAACTCGTGTAAGAAATGTGTCATGGCCAAATGAAACATAAGAATGCCTCATGATAATGGGATGGTCTTGTAAAACTAGGTTAACATGCATAATATATAATAAAGACAAAATACGACGCCGCCATCGTTGCACCCAAGTTATTTTTGGACGCGCAGTTTATATAGCAGTTAAAATATATGAACTAAATAACAAAAATAAAATGCATGTACCATATAGAATATAAATTATAGTACAATGGCAAGGTATACTTGCCTGGCAGAAAAGCTGCGTAATGTAAGCGTCCATACGTCAAGCACAAGGGATCAACAACTATGACATCAAATGAACGTCTCCGGATACTGAAATAAACGTCACCAACGTTCCCAGAATCAGTGAGATAGCTAAAAAATACTACCCTTTCGTCCAATTTGGACACAGGGGCAAAACGGTAATTTCGGATCAAAGCGGCGTCTATGTGTGGCCCACTTTGCACCAAAATATGTGCCAGAGGTAAAAGTCTCTGAATGGGATAAATTATAGGTCAAATAAATTCTAAACAACGATAAGAACTCAACGGTATGTCCAATTTTGGATTCCGGGTGGTTGTTTGCAAAAGTTTTGCGGATACGGGTGGTTGTTTGCAAAGGTCGCAATATAAAATCTTTTGCAGATACGGGTTGATTCCGACGCACACACGTCCGAATCAACTTCCGTTAAAGCTCATACGTCAAGATATACCATATGCGCCTTTCGGTACAATTAGTATACGACGAGGCGATCCCGTTTGGCGGTGCGCACTTCGTATCACAAAATTTTAGTTTTAAAATACCAAATTTTTGGTCGTTTTGGAGGCCGAATAATTTAATAAATTAAACAAACTACTAAAAACTAAAAGAACAGTAAAATTCTTGGTTATATTGAGAAGAAAACCTTTTAATTAAATTTTGAAAATATTTAACGGATTGGTGGCAAATTGGGCATGAACATGGGGGTTTGGGTCGAATTTTTGGACTGTTCTTGGTCAGTTTTTCGGCCGACTTCCGGTCAATTTTTCGACCAAACCGGAACACGAAAACTCGTCCCGCTTGGAGGAAATCCTAGAGGGTTAGGTTGTGAACGTGTACAGACAAACCTCTCAAAAAAAAATAAGAGATGGAAAAGATACATCACCTTGAAGTAGGGGTGTCAGGTCGCGGCTGTGCACACGCGTGCACTGTCTGTCCGTGCGCGGGCGACCCTGAGGGGGTGGCAACGGTGGCCACGTGGAAGGAGGAGAGGAGAGATTAGGGTTAGGGTTTGAGTTTAGGTTTTGATATATATATGTATATCTATAGACAGGGAGAGGGGAGGAGTGTGGGCCGCGGGGGTCGTGGGTTCTGCTGGGGTAGGTTTAGGAGAGAGGTTTTGGTTTAGGTTTTTATATTTTCTTTTTCTTTTCTTTTCTTTTGTTTTTGTTTCTCTTTTCCTTTTTATTATTATTATTATTATTATTATTATTATTATTATTATTATTATTATTGTTGTTGTTGTTGTTGTTGTTTTTATTATCTTTTCTTATTAATAACTATATATTTATCAACATATATATATATATATATGAGGTTATAAAAAAAATTCAAAAAGAATATTTGTACACAAAATAAATTCTAAAATTTTTTACTTTGTAAAGCTTTAATAAAATATTACACCCAAAATATTTTGAAATATTTGTAATTAATAATTAGATATTTATCTAGTTATAATAAATCAAATAACTGTATTATCCAATTAACTAAGTAAATAACTAAATAGATATCCAACAAATAAATAATATGCAAATCTTATAAAAAGGAAAATTGCCTAATTTGGCATAGAGAGTTATGGGATGCTAATTGTAGGAAGTTGGGATAGAAAAATAACCGCAAATAAATTATATATATAAAATATCTAAATATTTAACACAGAATCTATGGTTGTTACACTAATATCATATTAATACCAAATGATCGAATTTTGTGCCACGAAAAGATCCTACAGGTAGTGCCTCCTGTGTAGACAACTTCCTATGAAGAACGATACAGATTTTGGGGCTATCCTATATCATTAATATCCAAACCACGGTAAAGTATCCTAATGAAATCATTAGATTTTAATTGATTTGAAAAATAATCTAAAACAAATACAAGAAATACAAAATATACACAAAATACCTATTTTTGGGGGAGGAATTTTATAATCTACCCAACTTACAAGAATTTTTTTCTTAAAATTAAAAATAAGGCATGATTTGCTAAATCCTTCACATTCGTTTATAAGTCAAGTCAATCGCAATCTCTTCCAAAAATTTAAATAATAAAATCTATTCAAATCCATCGCAATCACTTCAAAATTAAAATAACCACTGTTTAAATCAAAATTTAACCTATCGTAATCTCTTCTCGATTTTTAAATAATCAACATCCAAATTTAATTCAAATCTATATGACATCTTCAAAATCTAAATAACCCACATCAAAATTTAAATCACAATTTTCAACTATCATAATCTCCTTTAGATTTTAAATAATAAACAATTCTAATCAAATCTTATTCCTATTTTCAAGTTAAGAATTTCGTACTCTTCAAATTTTAAATTTAATTTACATTCTCAACATTTCAAATAGGCTATCCAACAATCAAAATTTAACTTTTAATTCAAATCATCAAATTGTAAAATTTTGAATTCAATCCATTAATGTTCATGTTTAGAGTTCTATTTTTTCCCTCAAAATTTAAATCGTTGATTCAATCTTCAATATTCAAAATTTAAATTATGTGCTCGAAGTATAAATATTTGGTCTGCAATATCAAAATTTTAAAATTCATTCTATAAGGCATTTTTATCTTTAAAGTTAAATCATCATCATCTAAATCATTCTTCTAAAAATTCTCAAATTAAAATGACTTAAACCTCTCAATCTAATCTTACTTGATCACTATCCAAAAAAATTCACCTCAAGTTGAAAATGCAACTCCTACCCAACTTAGAATTTACCGATCTATCACATAAGACTATATCTTTAAGAAAGACTTCCTCAAATTATTTAATCGTGTTATTCAATATATCCTCAAAAAATTTAACACCAAATATATCACATGTGATATGCCTATAATTACAAAAGATAGTCACAAAGTAATATGATTGGCCTATGGGGTATATCTAGTACTCTCCGTGTATCAAACTTATACCAAGCACGAGCGTTCGTCTTTCCGAAATAGGGGAAGACGAAAAACAACAATAAAGAATTCAAGGAGAAGGTGATAGAATACAAGTACGGGGTTCAAGACGATTAAAGAATTCAAAAGGGAGTTGTCAAGGCAGTTGTGGATTAAAATCTTTTTTTTGGTAAATTTTTATTCGCATGCTCATATCAGAGCAGTTATGTACCTGATATGATATGCTCTGACTTGTCTAGAGGGTAAGTATATTCGTCTAACAAGCTGAGTCAACTATATCGCAATCTACGTAAAATAGTCATATGAAGAGCGAACCAAGCGCACTAAGGTTGATCAGACCATAATACACCAATTCTAATTAGATAATGTATTAGTGGGCGTTCCCAATAACACATATGTCATGAACAAGCTCGATAAAAGAATAAGCTTACGAAAATAGGCTATAATAGCGGTATAAGTTGAGGTAGTCCACAAAATATAAGTAGGCTGGATTATGATGAAGGAAGGTACAAAATAATTCAAGTTCACCAAGAAGATAAGACTCGTCCGGTGTTGTGCCTCTACAGTTGCCAAACTAACTTCTTGTCTAAGTCTCTAATCGACCAAATGGGGGTATGGGCCTCTAAGTTCTACAATATGGATAAACACTATCTTCTTATGGAAGCCTATAGTTGGTGTCATTCAATTACACTTCATTATTGGGTCAAAAGGACTATGGGATACTAGGTTGTGAGCTAGACATACTACCCAACTTACAAGAATCAACAAATACTGTAACTGCCTTGTAGGGATAAAGTAGAAACTCTTGCTAGGGTATATGAGGGAAAGATCTTAGTACCTATTAGGGTATCCTGTTGTATTATATAGGTAATGGTCATCTTAAGTCTTAATCATAGTGCTTATAAAACAAAAGCGTTAATATTAAGAATGGAGAAGTTACTGGCCCTCAAGTGAAAGAGGATATAACCGGTATTGAGATATATGGAACATATTACTTGATTTGAAACTAAAGGATAATCATAAAATTATAATCTAAATGAACAACTCAAACTATCAAGTTCTAACTACTAAGAAAAGAATTTCAAAATTCAAGATTAACAACTATAATCTTAACAAACTATATATCCTAACATAAAATGAATCACTTGGCCTACAATCAGAAGGGTTATGTGGCATGAATAGAAAGATGAAAGAATTTTTTTAGCTATTGCATAAAAAGCGAGCGCTAAGGTTTCGGATAAACAAGATATAAAATTAAATAGAGAGACTCTTGATAATATTATGGTTTCCTAAAAGTATGTGGTATGTTAGTCTTTATGTTTGAGGTATGATCAAGGGAGAGGTTCTAATCATTCAATGGGTTTTAATTGGGTAAAGGTCTATGACGATTGATCTATGATGGAGGGATGGATTAACTCAAGATGGAAAAGTATATAGATAGTTGGATAAGATGGCACGGTCGGTGACTCATGGAGACTCAAGTATGAAGTATGACTCAATAATGATCATAGATTCTTGGGGATCTACTAAGCTGAAGGTAGGGTACCCTTGCTCTTACTAAGGTATTGGTTCATTCCTCTTAGTTTTCTAAGGTAATATTCTACTAATATCAAGACAAGAATCTAAATTTATAGTTCTCTTATATTATCTCACTATGAAAGTTTGGTTTAGTCATAATATTCAACCTTGGGTTTCTATTG
Organism: Iris macrosiphon; assembly: GCA_036927795.1. Taxonomy (NCBI): domain Eukaryota; kingdom Viridiplantae; phylum Streptophyta; class Magnoliopsida; order Asparagales; family Iridaceae; genus Iris; species Iris macrosiphon. The sequence goes on along the minus strand of JAYESA010000008.1, from coordinate 74,465,374 downwards.
GTTCCTCAATATTAGGGTCAAACAATATGGTCAAATTTCTAACTAACCCTACTAGTGTCTATACTACTCTCAAGTCATTCATAAATATATCAAGGGATAATGGTCAATTAATTTACAGGTGTTGGATGCTAGGGTTCATTAGGTATGCTAAGCTTTTTGGGAGCTGCCAATATTCTAATTTGTTTTTCTTAGTAGGTATGCTATCATAATTATCTCTTAACAACAAGGATTCATATATTCCGGCAGGAGGCTATACTCAATGAACTATTAGGGAAGTACATTAAATAGGAAGAGGTGAGAAAATAAGGATACCGATGTCAAGAGAATTAAGCGAGTACAACTTCGAAGGTCAAGGAAGGTAGGTGAGTTTAAAGAATTTGGAACGAAATCAAGAAGAAAAGTCAAGTATGTGGATGAGACCTAAAACTCTAATCCTATATGCAGGCCCGTTCGGTATAGTTATGTAACCGAAACGGCTAACTCGACCTGCGTGGGCCACCACAAAAATGTCACGCCCTAGTCCCAAAATACGTAGGACTAGGAATACGTAAGCATGCCAGCCGTATATATATGGAGACTCCAATATAAGGAAACCATAGCACATACGTACGCTGTATTATGAACAATAATTCACAAGTGGTATATAATTGTCAAAAGTCACATGGCATAACTAAATCTCATCCATAATAATAATCATAAAGAAATAAATGATTAAATATGTCAATGAACCAAATATGAACTAGTCGAGAGGAACTAAAAGTTAGATGGAGACAAATCCACTACCAAACTAGATTATAAAAGTAAATATAATAAGTACATCATCTAATGATCAGAGAGGCTCGAAGGAAAGACCTCCTCGAAAGAGAACGAAGTAGCAAGTCCTGATCCGTGCTCCTGCGAATAATCATGATTGTCTACACCTGGAAAGGGACCAGGGCCTCAGAGGGACGTAATAAGATACATAGAAGCATGCCAATAAAATACTGAAAATAAACATCCAAAGGGCCGTCTAACCGCCTATGTGAATGAACTTTGGGAACAACTTTCCAACACGTGGGCTATCTGGCTAAAATGGGATTGGCATGATTCTCTCGGAGAATCAGGGGCCTAAAAAGCATGACGTCTTTTGAACGTCAGAGGCCACCTGTATAATATAGGGGTCATCTGACCACGCATCTCCGACGGAGCATGCGAATTACACAAGAAAAGTGCAAAGGAGCCCAAACACCTTATTGTTCTCCCTACCCTATGCTCTATTCATGCCATATCCATGAAACGATGAGACCTCTAATAACTGCAAGTCTTCTAACATATCTCTATTAGCAGTTATTTCCTATCGCACGTCCCATATGTACTGATGATCAGTCAATACGTAAGTCCATGATCTATATGAGACTCACAACTCGTGTAAGAAATGTATCATGGCCAAATAAAACATAAGAATGTCTCATGATAATGGGGTGGTCTCGTAAAACTAGGTTAACATGCATAATATATAATAAAGATAAAATACGACGCCACCGTCGTCGCACCCAAGTTATTCTTGGACATGCAGTTTATATAGCAGTTAAAATATATGAACTAAATAACAGAAATAAAATGCATGCACCATATGGAATGTAAATTACAGTACAATGACAAGGTATACTTGCCTGGCAGGAAAGCTGCGTAATGTAAGCGTCCAGACGTCAAGCACAAGGGATCAGAAACTATGACATCCGAATGAACATCTCCGGATACTGAAATAAACATTACCAACATTCCCAGAATCAGCAAGATAGCTAGAAAATACTACCATTTTATCCAATTTGGACACAATGGTAAAACGGTAATTTTGGATCAAAGCGGGGTCCATGTGTGGCCGACTTTGCACCAAAATACGTGCCAGAGGTAAAAGTCTATAAATGGGACAAATTATAGGTCAAACAAATTCTAAACGATACGAACTCAACGGTATGTCCAATTTTGGATTTCGGTGAGCCGATCACAAATTCGCCCTTCAAGTCAAACCGTGGGCCCCACGAATAGACGGCTCGGTCAACTGTCTCAGAATTGCTTGAAACTTGGGTCACAGGACCAACATGATACCACGAATCCAATGGTGTAAGTTTTGTCTCATTCTGACGAGCGTACTAAAAGTAGGGTGGTTGTTTACAAATGTTGCGATATGAGAACTTTTGCGGATACGGGTTGATTCTGATGCGCATACATGTCCGAATCAACTTTTGCGAAAGCTCACACGTCAGGATATACCATACGCATCTTTCGGTGCAATTGGTACATGATGAGACGGTCCCATTTGGTGGAGCGTATTTCGTATCATAAAATTTTAGTTTAAATACTAATTTTTTGGTCGTTTTGGAGGCCGAATAATTTAACAAATAAAATAAACTAATAAAGACTAAAAGAACAATAAAATTCTTGGTTATATTAAGAAGAAAACCTTTCAATTAGATTTTGAAAATATTTAATGGATTGGTGGCAAATTGGGCATGAACATAGGGGTTTGGGTCGAATTTTTGGACTGTGCTTGGTTAATTTTTTGGCCGACTTCCGGTCGATTTTTCGACCAAACTCGAACACGAAAACTCGTCCCGCTTGGAGAAAATCCTAGAGGGTTAGGTTGTGAACATATACAGACAAACCTCTCGTAAAAAGAATGAGAGATGGGGAACATCACCTTGAAGTAGGGGTGTCGGGTCGCGACTCTGCACACGCGTGCGCTGTCTGTCCTCGCACGGTCGACGGCGGCGGGTCGTCGGTGCTGAGGGGGTGGCGATGGCGGCCACGAGGAAGGAGGAGATGAGAGATTAGGGTTAGGGTTTGAGTTTAGGTTTTGATATTTATATGTATATATATAGACAGGGAGAGGGGAGAAGTCTAGGCGCGGGGGTTGTGGGTTCTGCTGGGGTAGGTTTAGGAGATAAGTTTTGGTTTTGGTTTTTATATTTTCTTTTCTTTTTCTTTTTCTTTTTCTTTTTCTTTTATCTTTATTATTATTATTATTATTATTATTATTATTATTATTATTATTATTATTATTATCTTTTCTTATTAATAACTATATATTTATCAACACATATATTTACATATATAGATGAGGTTATAAAAAATCCAAAAAGAATATTTGCACACAAAATAAATTCTAAATTTTTTTACTTTGTAAAGCTTTAATAAAATATTAGACCCAAAATATTTTATAAAATATTTATAATTAATAATTAGATATTTATTTAGTTATAATAAATTAAATAACTGTATTATCCAATTAACTAAATGGATATCTAACAAAATAGGATAATATTAAATAATATGCAAATCTTACAAAAAGAGAAATTGCCTAATTTGGCATGGGGAATTATGGGATGCTAATTGTAGGAAGTTGGGATAGAAAAATAACCACAAATAAATCATATATATAAAATATCTAAATATTTAACACAAAATCTATGGTTGTTACACTAATATCATATTAATGCCAAATGATCGAATTTGTGCCACGAAAAGATCTTACAGGTAGTGCCTCCTGTGTAGGCTACTTCCTATGAAGGGCGATACAGATTTTGGTTCTATCCTATATCATTAATATCCAAACCACGGTGAAGTATCCTAATAAAATTATTGGATTTTAATTGATTTGAAAAATAATCTAAAACAAGTACAAGAAATATAAAATACACACAAAATACCTATTTTTTGGGAAGGGGTTTACAATCTACCCAACTTACAAGAATTTCGTCCTCAAAATTAAAAATAAGGCATGATTTGCTAAATCCTTCACATTCGTATATAAGGCAAGTCAATCGCAATCTCTTCTAAAAATTTAAATAACGAAATCTATTCAAATCCATCGCAATCACTTCAAAATTAAAATAACCACTATTTAAATCAAAATTCAACCTATCGTAATTTCTTCTCAATTTTTAAATAATCAACATCCAAATTTAATTCAAATCTATATGACATCTTTAAGATTTAAATAACCCACATCAAAATTTAAATCATAAATTTCAACTATCATAATCTCCTCTAGATTTTAAATATTAAATAATTCTAATCAAATCTTATTCCTATTTTCAACTTAAGAATTTTGTACTCTTCAAATTTTAAATTTAATTTCCATTCTCAATATTTCAAATAGGTGATCCAACAATCAAAATTTAACTTTTAATTCAAATCATCAAATTGTAAAATTTTGAATTCAATCCATCAATGTTCATGTTTAGATTTATATTTTTTCCCCTCAAAAATTAAAACGTTAATTCAATCTCCAATATTCAAAATTGAAATCATGTGCTCATAGTATAAATATTTGGTCCTCAATATCAAAATTTTAAAATTTATTTTATAAGGCATTCTTATCTTTAAAGTTAAATCCTCATCATCTAAATCATTCTTCTAAAAATTCTCAAAATTAAAATGACTTCAATCTCTCAATCTAATCTTACTTGATCACTATCCAAATTTTTTTACCTCAAGTTGACAATGTAACTCCTACCCAACTTAGAATTTACCGATCTATCACATAAGACTATACCTTTAAGAAAGACTTCCTCAATTATTTAATCGTATTATTCAATATATCCTCAAAAAATTTAACACCAAATATATCACATGTGATATGCCTTTAATTACAAAAGATGGTCACAAAGTAATGTGATTAGCCTATGGGGTATATCTAGTACTCTTCGTGTATCAAACTTATACCAAGCACGAGCGTTCGTCTTTCCAAAATAGGGAAAGAAGAAAAACAACAATAAAAAATTTAAGGAGGAGGTGATAGAATACAAGTACGGGGTTCAAGACGATTAAAGAATTCAAAAGGAAGTTGTCAAGGCAGTTGTGGATTGAAATCTTATTTTTTTTTTGGTAAATTTCTATTCGTATGCTCATATCAGAACAGTTATATACCTGGACTCAGGGTTACCGAGGGGTAATTTTAGCGCTGGATGCATATACCGCTCGATGAATTCCCGTACAGACTCTTTCTCTCTTTGCGTAATGTCCATTAAATCGGACATCGTCATATCATTTCCTCCGTCGTAGAACCGAGCAAGGAAAAGACCTTTAAGATCATCGAACGACAAAATACAGTTGTCCTGGAGGCTGCAGAACCAATCGAAAGCTATTCCAGACAATGTCCCGACAAAGATCTTTGTTAAGATGGTGTCGTTGCGAGGTAGATGTCCCGTTGCCGTCTCGAAGTAACTCATGAATTGAAGGGGAGATGTCTTTCCATCAAACAGAGTTAAGTTAAAGGGCTTATACTTGGGTAGGTACGGTACATCTCTCCACTCGAGGGGATACAGTTGTCGAACCCCGAGCTCACGTAATGAGTCCCGATTTTCTATTGTGTCTAGGCTTGCCCAGAGTTCTCGTACCTCCCGCATTTCTTCCCGGGTTTCTTCGACTACGGAAGGAGCAGACGATACGGGCAGGGGATGATTACCGCCAACAAGTGGAGCGGTTGTATTTGAATCTCCATTGGACCCGGGGTGTCACGCCCTAGTCCCAAAAATACACGGGACCAGGCCACGTGGCAATAGCCAACTATCACGTCTCCGAGGATATCCCAATTTAATGGATCCTAACGAAGACTGCTACGCTGTCCTAAAATACTAACATGTCCAATATCAATCAACAACAGAAAATCTAATCTCATCCATAATATAAACAACAAGAAGCACTAAAATAAATACTGGAAATAAACCTCAGTCTGAATATAATAGTACAAACCCAGAATGTTTGGTGGAAACAAACCCACTACTATGACGAAATAAAAGTACTGAATGACAGATAAAAAGAGTAATGACTAGGGCATCGACTGACTAGATAATGATGCTCCCAATCCTAGGCAGAAGGCCTACCAACTGATCACGGAAACTCTTGATGGTAGCACCTCTAGCTCCTCCGCGGTAGCGTACCTCGTCTCCTATCCTGGGCCGTACACTGTAGGGTAATATGCCTTGTCCAAATCTGGAAAGGTACCAGGTCCTCAGAGGGACGTAACAAGATATATAGAAGCATGCCATATATATAAATACTAAATAAAATAAATAAAGGGTGTGCTAACCATCTAAGTGAATGCAATGTGAGGATAACTTTGGTACGTATGGATAGACGTAGGCATAACGTCCATACCGCTATGTAAAATATGGAAGCTGCTTAGTATATATAACGTCCATATTGCTCCGAAGAACGTAGAATCTGCATAGAATATAACGTCCATATCGCTCCGAAGAACGTGGAATCTACATAAAGGGAGTCATTGGATCCATGGCTCCTCTGGATACTACGGATTCCAATCTGTGTATCCCATACGCCTACTAATTGTCCTTCCCGCCCAACGTAGATACACAAATCGAATACTCGACGTGCATACCATGTATCTATATGCCAAGTCTCTACTAATACAAAATCCTGAATTATGCGCTAACCGTGATGCATGTCACACGTACCGATAACTAGTCGAGTACGCAAACCCGTATGCTAATATGACTTTGTCACCGTGAAACGTGTAAGAGTGTCAGGTCTCGGAAGATATCAGAGTATCCTCCCAATGGGGGTGAGTCTGCTAGTGACTAGGTCAAGTACACTACTCATCGACGCATCCGTCGACTGCACCCGAGTCAATCTCGGACGCGCACAGTCATATGAAATAAAGCAACAAGATATCATACAACGTATACATAATTTAAATTAGACAGTAAATATGGCAAGGTATCTTGCCTAGGTCCTCAAGCTGTGAATGCCAATTGCCTGCTCCTGCAGTATCTCCTGGCTGGTCCAGTGACCCTAAACATACAGTATAATATAGCAATCTAGCATCAGACACTAAAGCAATACATACACAAACTACGACGCTGCTCTTAGGTACTGACACAAGGGTCACGGCTGGTCGACTATAGAGTCGCGTGTGCACGTAGCTAATATGCACACGTGCCTTGTCCTCAGTTACTGTGTACCTCGAGACAATAAATTACTAAAGTTGGGGGTTTACGAACTACTTACGTTTTAGTACAATTTTATGTCCTTCTACCTCATATTACAGTGTACTGATCTAGGTTTTTAGGTGAAATACAAGTCCCTTATACCAGTCATATGATTGGGGTAATTATTATCTTATTAATTACTGTTTAATCTAATTAACATACATACACACATATAGGGTTTCATATTAATTAGTTTGTGTCTATGCGACACAAACTCGATGACACGACGATACAACTATACACGATACAATGAAGAAGAGAGGAAATTATGTGTTTACCTAGGCGTGGCTGAACAGGGGGGCTGTCTCGTCGAAGAGCACGCTCGTCGGCGGTTGGCGGTCGGCGGAGCTCCGGCGTCGAGCAGCAGACAATGGCAGCAGCGGCAATAACTGCAGCAGTTGCAGCAATAGTAGCAACGACCTGGCAGCGGCGGCAACGGCCTGGGAAGGTGGTGGTCGGGGGTATTGCTGGTCGGGCAGTGGTGGTTGGCGGTGTTGGAGACGATGGTCGGGGATAGGAGCAGTCGGGCTCGGCAAGGGGTCGGGTTTGAGGATGGGGATGTTGATGATGGTGACGGGATGGTGGCCGAGCGGTGGTGCAGGCGGCCTGGGAGGGTGGTCCGGCTACAGCGGCTTGAGGTGGTGATGGTGGCTTGAGGTATTGGTGGTCTGTGTCCGGTCAGGAAGGGGCAGGGGGTGCTCGGGTTAGATGAAAGGAGTTCGGCTAGGGTTATTTGATGGTGGGGGTGGTGTTTATAAATCTAGGGTTTTCAATAGGGAAATGTGTATATTTATATAAGAGGGGAATTATGGGCTGTCCTCGGGACTTGGGCCGGCCAGGGCTCTTTGGGGTAGGGGCTGGTCCAAATGAAAGGGTGTACATGGGCTTGGTTAGGTCTTATTTTGGGTGAACTTGGCCTCCAATTAATTAAATTACAAATAAATGCACCTGGCGTTCTTTTGTCAATTGAGAACACATGGGATTAAATTTGGGTAGAACATAAGAGTCATGGGTGTAGTAGGCTCAGAAAATGTTAATACCCTAATTTGGGTTATAGGGAATTGGGTTGTGGTTGTGCCTCAAATTTAAATAGGAATGACCAATTATAAGAAATTGGATTTATTAGAATTATTCAGGGACGGTTGTGACGAATATTGTGCAGCTAAAATGAAGCACAATATTGAGTAATTAAAAGTTACACAAGGGTCATATGGGTAGTCTGGCATGTATAGGAGATGTGTATGAACTTGTTTGAAGGTAACTGATAATGTACTGCTCCAAACATCGAAGCAACGGTGAGGTGTATTAAGTCACATAATTGTTGAACATTAATTATAATTGCATCCAAATTAGTCCTAGTCTCTTAATCTAAATTAAAATAATCCTAAATTGGTCGAGAGGGTTTACAATCTACCCTCCTTAGAGCATATCATCCTCGAAATTAAAACATACGCAAGGTAAGAACTACTGACTGAAATTAAAATGCTACTACATACCTAGGCCTTCGAAGAGATGGGGATAACGCTGTCGAATATCCTCCTCGCATTTCTAGGTCGACTCGCCTGGTGCATGATGCCTCCATGCGACACGAACTAGTGGAATAGTCTGACCTCGCAATACCTTCTCACTTCTGTCAAGAATCTCTACAGGCACCTCTTGGTATGATAAACTCGGGCCGACTGTGATCTTTGAATGGTCAAGCATATGACTCGGATCTGGCATATACCTCCTTAGCTGAGATACATGAAAGACGTCATAAACTCCTTCCAAAGTCTGTGGTAAGGCTAATTGGTAAGCAACCTCTCTGATGCGTTCCAATACATCGAATGGTCCGATGTACCTCAGACTCATCTTTCCTCTGCCTCCAAAATCTGATAGTCCCTCGAGTAGGTAAGATCTTTAGGAACACATGATCTCCAACCTGGAACTCTAGGGGTCATCGATGCGCATTCGCCCAGTGCTTCTGTCTGTCCTGTGCTGCTTGTAGGTGCCCCTGGATCTTATTTACCTTCTCCACTGTAAGAACAACCAACTCTGGCTCAAGAATCTGTCTCTCGCCTATATCGCTCCAACATACTGGGGAACGATACTTTCTTCCATACAACGCTTCATAGGGAGCCATCTGGATGCTCGCTTGATAGCTGTTATTGTGGAAAAATTGGACCAAATGCAAATGGTCCTCCCATGATCCTCCGAAATTAAGCATGCACGCTCTTAACATGTCTTTCAATGTCTTAATGGTGCATTCGGACTGAACATCTGTCTGTGGGTGATACGATGTGCTAAACTTCAAGCGGGTAACGAGACTCTCTTGCATACTCTGCCAAAAGAAAGATGTAAACCTCTTATCCCTATCAGACATGATACTAACTGGCACTCCATGCAGTCGCAGAATCTTTCTCATATACATATCTGCTAAGACCTCTGTAGATTGTCCAACTCTGAAGGGTAAAAAGTGAGCGGACTTGGTGAGTCTATCCACGATTACCCATACTGTATTGCGACCACTAGGACTCCTCGAAAAACCCGTAACAAAGTCTATAGTGATGTTCTCCTATTTCCACTCTGGTATCGGGAGCGGTTGAAGTAAACCTGCAGACCTCTGATGCTCAGCCTTGACCTGCTGACACACCAGGCACTTCGCCATAAAGCGGGCTATCTCTTTCTTCATTCCATGCCACCAGTAGTACTGTCTTAAATCTCTATACATCTTTGTGCCTCCTGGGTGAATAGAGTAGGTTGAACTGTGTGCCTCTGATATGAGCTCCTGATGAGGTTCTCCAGTTGGAGCATAGAGACGATCTCCACATCTCAAAGTCCCATTTTCATGTATACGCAATCCTGTCTGTATTCTGGCCTCTGTCCTCTGTCGAAGTCTCTGAAATTTGGCATATGTCAGCAAAGCAGCCTTGATCCTCTCCACTAATGTCGATTGCAACTGAAAACTCGACAACTGTCTATCTATTCCGGGCATAATGACATCTATACCCCTATGCTCTAGATCTCTCAACAGATGTTGTTGGGTAGTCAAGAAGAATGCCATGGGTCTTCTGCTCAATGCGTCAACTACTACGTTGGCCTTTCCCGGGTGGTATTGTAGCTCAATCTCAAAGTCTGTCATCACCTCGAGCCAAAGTCTCTATCTCTGGTTCAGGTCCTTCTGGGTGTAGACGTACTTTAGACTTTTATGATTAGTGAATATCTCCACTCTTTCTTCATATAGGTAGGGTATCCAAAGCTTCAAAGCAAAGATCACTGCGACAAGCTCTAAGTCGTGAGTGGGATAGTTCTTCTCATGGTTCCTTAATTGCCTAGAGGCATAGGCCACAACCTTTCCATGCTGTATCAAAAGCATCCTAATCCTTTCCCAGATGCATCGCTATAGATCACGAATCCTCTAGGTCAGAAGGTATAGTCAAGATAGGTGTTGTAGTCAGCCGCTTCTTCAGCTCATCGAATGCCTTCTGACACTCCTCTGTCCAAGTGAACTCCTGCTCCTTACGGGTCAAGCGGGTCATCTGTCACGCCCTAGTCCCAAGATACGTAGGACCAGGAATACGTGACACGCCAGCTACGCATTCGACCAGACTCTGGTCTGACTCGAATATGTATAAGCTGTAATATAAAAGGGCACTATCTAGATATCCCATAAATATAAACCTCTATGTCTCAATCCAAGATGTACAATAGTATACAAGAATGCTAGAGTCGGCCGCCCAATAACACACTAACTCGAATAGACTCGAGAAGAAGTATGAGTCTATAAAAACTAGGCTACAACAGCAGATGAAATAAATAATATAAAATAACTATAATGCCGGTAGATATAATGTGAGTACCTGGTACCATGCCCGCAAGACATGTAACTCCAACAGCAACTCCAAATGCTCCGTAATCATCTATGCTGCAAAACTGGCAGGAAATCAGGTCCTTAGAGGGACGTAACAAGGTATATAAATACAACATGCCAAGTAAATAGAAAGTACAAGTGCAACAACAGGATACTCTATCATAACCAAACTAGTGTGACACAGTTTAAAGACAATATTCGACGCGTGGGCTTTCTAAAATAAAATCGTAGCTCCGGACACGGAAATACATGGCACATACCGTAGCTCCGGGCAAGGAGTCATACGGGTGAAACAGCTACACTAGATACAGGATCACTACAGAAACAATACATATATATATATAAGCGCGTGCAGAGTAGCCCAAACGTCTAGTAACTGTCTTCCCCTTCCCAAGCGGTCAACGATTATGCGCTGAACCTGAACCTCTATCTAACAGTCTCGACACATGGAAGATAACTCAACAGATGCGACCCTAAGGTCGTCCCAGTCTCTGGTCATGATGTTAGTATCAGGATACAGGAATCTAGCACGATTACAGTGTATGAGTGTGTCCTGGGGTGTCGATATACTCAGGTATGTACATCGAGGTGCTACTAAGCATCTAACAATTTTTCTAATACGTTACGACGAATGTCAGCACCCGATTGTGATCCAGACGTGAAGTATCGAGCATCAACATAAGTACGTACACAATGTACATAAAGAACAACAAATATCTAAAATCTAAAATACAGGGTGGCAAGGTACACTTGCCTGCGCGAGGCTGCTGATGACGGGATCCCGGTATCGCGTCCAAGTCCTCAGGTCTCGCAGCACCTAGAGAAGAGGTACAAACTAAATCAATAAACTATCACTCGGCTAAAATAAGATGCTACACACGTCTAGTATATGCTACAATCTTAGTTACAAGTCACAGGGACACGACGCTAGAGGATTGTCCAAGGTTGACTCGGAGTACGTTACATCTACTCAAACTAATCCCCTGTACAATATCATCAAACCCAACCTTAATCACGATATTCAGTTAATCAAACCCTGATCCAATCCTCAGTCTCCTCTGGTCTTTATAGATATTAGCATTACGTATAATTATGTCTTCCTCAAAGTAATTACTCATTAAATATTAGGCCTTCCTTTATAACCTTCATTACCATTTCACCATATAAACTATTCCTCAATTAACTTATCGTTATTTTACCACTTCCAAAAGAATAATTATTATCTAGTTAAACCTTTCCTGACATTTTTTTCAGTATTCCAACACTCTCTCACAAATACATATATGTATTCCTCCATCGATTCCATTATTAGTAGTCAAATCCTCCACCTTATGAACGACATAATGATATCACACAATGTTTCATAATTTACCTGTTCCTTATTAATAATTGAGAGTCCTACAAAACCACGTAATGTATCCTAAATCTCAATGCATATTTTATTTTGTATAAAACCCCCGAAAATATCATATGGCATTTAAACCCCTAACCTTAATATATTTAATATTTCTAACCCTCGGATATCTATGTTCCATAACCTCCATCTATGAGCATTTACGCATTCAAAATCCTAAAATATTCTTCATCATTCACCACCAACAAGTGCATATAGTACATAATATCAAACCTTACTTCAATACATAGTTAAACCTCTACTATCTTAACCCTAACTAACTAAGTTACTCATAATACCATAAAAACTAACTAAACAATACAAATTTAGGTTTAAACAGGGAGTTGGGGAGTAGACTACTTCGGCGGCGTACGATGGCACGAAGGTGGAGCTGCGGTGTCTACACGTCGGAGTGGAGGGAGGCTGGTCGGGTCGTGTGGTGGAGTTGGTGGCACGCCGGGATGGGAACGGGGTCAATGTGGAGATGCTGATGTTGAAGGTGAAGATGATACGGGTGGCCATCGCTGGCCGAAGGATGGTCGGTGGTAATGGCAGATTGGAGAGGCCGGGGGAGCGTGGAAGGAAGTCGGAGGTGGTGGTGGAATGTCAATGCGGCCGAGTCGAGGAGAGACTCGCTGACCGGAGGGAAGATCTCGGCCGGAGTGTGGTTAGTTCAGCAGCGGCTCAGGGGTGGCCGTGGCATTGCCGGAGTGAGGCTGAGGTATTGTTGGGTGGTAGCTCGTGGGGGTAGAGGAAGCTCGCCGGAGTAAAGTCGGGCTGGCTCGAGGGGGACGACTCGAGGGATGCAGTAGCTCACCGGAGCTGGGGGGAAACCGGTCGGCTGCTGGTGACGAAGAAGGAGGTTGAAGATGCTGTGGAAGCGGGGGGCTGTCTCGAGGTGGTGCTGGCGGAGGAGATGAAGTCGGAGGGGGTCTCGGGTGGTCGGGTGCCTGTTCAGGACAGCGGGCTGACGGCGGCGATGATCGGGTGGGTGAGGTGGTGGAGCTGCCAGAAATATTGCAGCCGCGTGGAGGAGCTCCGGGGGAGGCTCGTGGAGCTCGAGGGGGACGTTGAGGCTCGCCAGAGATGGTAGGCCAGAGATGGGCAGTCGTAAGGGTGCTCGACTGATGCTACAGTGGAAGCGAGGGAGATCGACTCGTGGCTGGAGAGGCTCGCCGGCCGGAGTTCGTGGTCGCGGGGAATGCATCAGGCCGGGGAAACCGCTGTGGTTGCTCGACCAGTGGAGAGTGCTCGGCCGGGAGCAGTAGTGGTGCGGCGGGAGGTCAACAGGCCGAGTGGCGAGGGGTTAGAGGCTGCACAGGAGTTGTGGCGCCGAAGAACAGGGAGTTGGTCGGAGCTCCGGTTCTCCAAGGAAGGAGAAGAAGAATAAAAGAAGAAGAAGAAGAGGAAAGGAAGGAGAAGAAGAAAGAAATATGGATTCGGTTTGAAATATAGAGAAGGGAGGAGAGAGAGAGGGGGGTTTCAAAGCTCCCTTGGGATTAGGGCCTGTTTGGTATGTGTGCAATGAAAAGACATTAAATAGGGGAGGTGGTTTGGGAATGTGTGGTGGAGATGCTCCAATTCAAATGAAGGGCCAGGATTGATCATGGAGAAATATGTTTCTTCTTGAAAAAAATAAGGGGGAGATGGGTTGACTACGGTCAAAGGATGGTAAGCTCTCCATTTACTCATGGCCAATAAGGTGAGGACACCTAAATTAAATAAATTTCAACTTAGCCCCTTAAATTCGGGAAATTGTACGAACACATAAAATGACTCAAAGATAGTGGAGAAAATTATGTTTAGTAATTTACATGGTGAGAGGTGTTGTGAGTGAGGCACGGGTTTAATTAAATGGACATTGGGATTAATTAAGGGTTAAAATAGGATTAGGGAAAATGGGTATCCCTGATTTAAATAGAAATAAAGTGTCCCGCAATTTTAAATTAAATGGGGGTACTTGGGGTCAAAATTCAAAAATGATACAAAGGCCAAAAATGGTGGGGGCTTGGAGTCAGTCTTGGACCCTTTAGTTGGTCCGGCTCAACGGGTTAAGTTGGTATCTCAAAATTGAGGGTAACGACACAGGTGTCCGACACAAAATTAAATATGGGTTACGATTTTCGGAAAGTTGCACAATTAATTTAGAGCACAACGAAAACAGATTTTTAAGTGACGGAAAAGTCCAGTGCCTAATTTGGCAAGTCAAGTCGGAAGTACAATAATCCAATAGAATTTATGTGCTGATATAGGGCTCCAAATAATTTAGCAATGATAGGACGTGCCAAGGATTTAATTAAATGAATTAAATACTAGACAATCCTATCTCCACTCTAAACCTCAATATTTGCTGCTAAAACCAAAATTTTCCAAATCCAATCCTGACTATCTACAGAAAAATCGAGGGGGTTTACATCATCGGTTCTGCAATCTTCGCGAAGTTCTCCATGAACCTCCGGTAATATCCGGCAAGTCCTAGGAAACTCCTCACTTTTGAGACATTGGTAGGGGTTGGCCATGTCTCTATTGATGAAATCTTCGTCGAATCTACTGAAATACCATCTCCTGAAATAACGTGTCCAAGAAAAGCGACACGATCTCAGCTTGGCATAAAGCCTCTCTCTCCTCAGCGTCTCTAACACTAGTCTCAACTGCTCTTCATGCTCCTCGTGGCTCTTCGAATACACCAAGATGTCGTCGATGAAGACTACCACGAACCGGTCTAGGTATTAGTGGAATACTCTGTTCATCAAGTTCATAAATACGGCAGGCACATTTATTAGTCCAAAAGGCATCACCAAGAACTCGTACTGACCATAACGAGTCCTGAATGCTGTCTTTTGAATATCTTCTCTTCGCACGTGTACTTGATGATAACCCGATCTCAAGTCGATCTTTGTGAACACCACTGCTCCTGTCAGCTGGTCGAACAAATCATCAATCTGCGGCAGGGGGTACTTTTTCTTGATAGTCAAAGCATTAAGGGCTCTGTAATCAATGCACATATGTACTGTCCCATCTTTCTTATGTACAAACAACACTGGTGCTCCCCAGGGTGATGCACTAGGACGGATAAATCCTTTGTTCTGCAACTCCTCTAATTGTAGCTTCAGCTCATCTAGTTACTTCTTCACCAATCGGTACACATTAGAAGATACCGGTGCTGCTACGGGTATTAGCTCAATAGTGAACTCTATGTCTCTATCTGGCGGTAAGCCTGATAATTCTTCAGGAAAAACATCCTCGAATTCTGCAACTATCGGTGGGGGTACCATCTCCATAGCCATGTAAGCTCCAGCTATCTGTCCCACTCCTTGGTCAACGGTCCCTCGCATGTACTCGAACTCCGGTTGATCTGGCGGTCTAAAAGTGACGCTACCCTTCCGGCAATCCAGTACGATATTATACTGGCTTAACCAGTCCATGCCTAGCACAACATCAAAGTATGGCATGGGTAATACCAAGAATCGTGCTCTCATCTCTCTACCACATACGACTATCGAACACATTCTAATAGTGCTGGTAACCGGCACGATGCCTCCTCCGGTAAGAATCTTCCAACTCTTAGGTAAGGGGGAAGTAGCTACTCTATGCATTGCTACAAATCTACTAGATATGAACTATATCGTAGCTCCAGAATCAAATAATGTAGTTGCAGGTAATGATGCAACTAAAATGGTACCTATGATAGCTTCCCCTTCTGTTTCCTCCTCCGTAGCTGCTAGTGCAAAGGCCTGTCCATGCCTTTGTCCTCCGGTTTGTTGTCGGGCTCGATCAAACTGTGCCTGCTATGGGGCCCAGGGTAGTCCCTTCTGAAATCCTCCTGGTGCTGGTGGATGCTGTCCTCCTGGCGGGGGTAGAATCCTCAGAACTGGTGCTACTAGCCTTTGTCCAGTCTGTGGTGCTACGTCTCTGCGCTGTTGGCAGTCTCGAGCGTGGTGCTGGCTCGTTCCATAAATCATGCATGTTCCCACTCTCTTTTGGCAGTCATTCTGGAAATATCCTACCTTACCATAGTAGTGGCAATTAGGAAGCCCCTTTTTTGGTACGGTGCTGTCCTTTGCTGTGTCTGTGCTACGGGACAACGGATCGGTCCTCCTGCTCCGGGCTGGGCTCTGGCTGGTATGGTCGTGCTGGAACGTCTTGCTCCTCTGCCGATGGCCTCCTAGATCCTCGTCTCTGCAAGAACCTCCTCATAAGAAATCCTCACCTGTATGGTGGTATACCTCTGCAGCTCGAAAGTGAGACCGTGATGGAATCTCTGGGCCTTCTCTAGATCATTGGGTATCAGGACGGCACCAAATCTGCTAAGACGGCTAAACTCCGCGTCATATGCGTCAACAGTCATATTTCCTTGTTCTAGATGTAGGAACTGGGAGTACAGGGCATTTCTGACTGTAGCCAGGAAATACTTCTCATTGAAGTATTCTAAGAACTGTTCCCAAGTCTGGTTCTTGCCTATACCGTGCTTAATAGAATCCCACCAGTGATGGGTGTTGCCTTTCAGTTGGGCCCTCATTGCGGTCATCTGAAGGTCTGGATGCAGTTGTGAAGCCTCTAGTAGCATCTCCGTGTTGGCGACCCAATCAGAGATCTCCTCTACAGTCTCGTTGCCTGAGAAAGTATCTGGTCCCATCTGTCGGAACCATCTTACAGTGCCACCTGTTTGGGCTAGTGGAGGTGCTGGTACTGGTGCTGTGACATATGTCCTCTCTAGTACTGCCATCAAACTCTGTCTTAACGTCTCGATCTGATGCTATTGTACTTGCATCATAGTCTAGAAGAACTGAAGCATCTGTGGCTGTCCATCTAATTGTGGCATCTGAGGTGGATAAGGTGGAGGTGGTGGTAATAGAACCTCTGGCTGTGCAGTAGGTGTCTCCTCAGACGTCGGCCTCTCGGTTTGCAACATCGGTGTAGCTCCCAAAGTTTGGCCCTCAAAATGCTGCGTGGGGATCGTCTGGGAAGTCTGTCCCTCGTGCTGCTGTAGGATCGCCCTGAGAAGTCTCGTGCCAATGTATCAGCGGGGCCTATAGTGGTGGTTGCTCTCCAAGTAATCCCTGGGGTATCTCCTCTCTCTGGGTGGTGTCGATTGGTACTACGGCACCGGGTGCTCCTCGTCCACTGTGCAAGTTCATCTTGTTGCAAGAGATAGGACTTCATTAAAAGAGTACAGAATCAGACAAACATGATGCAGATATTTAGAAGTAATACGAAGGAAGTTTAAAACGTAATCAAAGTGGATGAGACCTAGTAATTTCTATCCTATTGCAGGCTCGCTGGGCATGTTACCATACCACAAGCGAATAAGTCGACCTGCATGGGCCACCACTAAAACTATGTCACGCCCCAGTCCCAAAAATACACGGGACCAGGCCACGTGGCAATAGCCAGCTATCACGTCTCCGAGGATATCCCAATTTAATGGATCCTAACGAAGAGTGCTACGCTGTCCTAAAATATTAACATGTCCAATATCAATCAACAATAGGAAATCTAATCTCATCCATAATATAAACAACAAGAAGCACTAAAATAAATACTGGAAATAAACCTCAGTTTGAATATCATAGTACAAACCCAGAATATTTGGTGGGAACAAACCCATTACTATGACGAAATAAAAGTACTGAATAACAGATAAAAAGAGTAATGACTAGGGCATCGGCTGACTAGATAATGATGTTCCCAATCCTAGGCAGAAGGCCTACCAACTGATCACGAAAACTCTGACGGTAGCATTTCTAGCTCCTCCGCGGTAGCGTACCTCGTCTCCTGTCCTGGGCCATACACTGTGGGGTAATATGCCTCGTACAAATCTGGATAGGTACCAGGTCCTCAGAAGGACATAACAAGATACATAGAAGCATGCCATATATATATAAATACTGAATAAAATAAAGGGTGTGCTAACCATCTAAGTGAATGCAATGTAAGGACAACTTTGGTACGTATGGATATGCGTAGGCATAATGTCCATACCGCTCCGTAGAACGTGGAAGTTGCATAGTATATATAACATCCATATCGCTCTGAAGAACATGGAATCTGCATAGAATATAACGTCCATATCGCTCCGAAGAACATGGAATCTGCATAAAGGGAGTCATTGGATCCGTGGCTCCTCTGGATACCACAAATTCCAATGTGTGTATCCCATACGCCTACTAATTGTCCTCCTCGCCCAATGTATATACACAAGTTAAATACTCGACGTGCATACCACGTATCTATATGCCAAGTCTCTACTAATACAAAATCCTGAATTACGCGCTAACCATGATGCATGTCACACACACCGATAGCTAGTCAAGTATGCGAACCCGTATCCCAATATGACTTTGTCACCGTAAAATGTGTAAGAGTGCCAGGTCTCAGAAGATATCAGAGTATCCTCCCAATGGGGGTGAGTCTGCTAGTGACTAGGTCAAGTACACTACTCATCGACGCATCCGTCGACTGCACCCGAGTCAATCTCGGACGCACACAGTCATATGAAATAAAGCAATAAGATATCATACAACATATGCATAATTTAAATTAGATAGTAAATATGGCAAGGTATCTTACTTGGGTCTTAAAGCTGTGAATGCCAATAGCTTGCTCCTGCAGTATCTCCTGGCTGGTCCAGTGACCCTAAACATACAGTATAATATAGCAATCTAGCATCAGACACTAAAGCAATACATACACAAACTACGACGCTGCTCTTAGGTACTAACGCAAGGGTCACGGCTGGTCGACTACAGAGTCACGTGTGCACGTAGCTAAGATGCACACGTGCCCTGTCCTCAGTTACAGTATACCCCGAGACAAAAAATTACTAAAGTTGGGGGTTTACGAACTACTTATGTTTTAGTACAATTTCATGTCCTTCTACCTCATGTTACAGTATACTGATCTAGGTTTTTAGGTAAAATACAAGTCCCTTATACCAGTCATATGATTAGGGTAATTATTATCTTATTAATTACTATTTAATCTAATTAATATACATACACACATATATGGTTTCATATTAATTAGTTTGTGTCCACGCGGCACAAACTCGATGACACGACGATACAACTATATACGATACAATGAAGAAGAGAGGAAATTATGTGTTACCTAGGCGTGGCTGAAGGGGGGGCTGTCTCGTCGAAGAGCACGCTTGTCGGCGGTCGACGGAGCTCCGGCGTCGAGCAGCAGACAACGACAGCAGCGGCAGTAACTGCAGCAGTTGTAGCAACGACAATAGCGGCCTGGCAGCGGCCTAGGATGGTGCTGGTCGGGGGCGTTGCTGGTCGGGCAGTGGTGGTTGGCGGTGCTGGAGGCAGTGGTCGAGGATAGGAGCAGTCGGGCTCGGCAAGGGGTCGGGTTTGAAGATGGGGATGTTGATGATGGTGACGGGATGGTGGCCAGGCGGTAGTACAGGCGGCCTGGGAGGGTGGTCCGACGACAGCGGCTTGAGGTGGTGATGGTGGCTTGAGGTGGTGGTGGTCGGTGTCCGGTCGGGAAGGGGCAGGGGGTGCTCGGGTTAGATGAAAGGAGTTCGGCTAGGGTTATTTGATGGTGGGGGTGGTATTTATAAATCTAGGGTTTTCAATAGGGAAATGTGTATATTTATATATGAGGGGAATTATGGGCTATCTTCGGGACTTGGGCCGGCCAGGGCTCTTTGGGTGGGGGCTGGTCCACATGAAAGGGTGTACATGGGCTTGGTTAGGTCTTATTTTGGATGAACTTAGCCTCCAATTAATTAAATTACAAACAAATGCCTATGGAGTTCTTTTGTCAATTGAGAATACATGGGATTAAATTTGGGTGGAACACAACAGTCATGGGCGTAGTAGGCTCAGAATAGGTTAATACCCTAATTTGGGTTATAGAGAATTGGGTTGTGGTTGTGCCTCAAATTTAAATAGGAATGGCCAATTATAAGAAATTAGTTTTATTGGAATTATTCAGGGACGATTGCGACGAATATTGCGCAGCTAAAATAAAGCACAATATTAAGTAATTAAAAGTTACACAAGGGTCAGATGGGTAGTCTGGCATGTCTAGGAGATGTGTATGAACTTGTTTGAAGGTAACTACTAATGTAGCGCTCCAAACATCGAAGCAACGGTGAGGTGTATTAAGTCACATAATTGTTGCACATTAATTATAATTGCATCCAAATTAATCCTAGTCTCTTAATCTAAATTAAAATAATCCTAAATTGGTCGAGGGGGTTTACACGGGGTCTAGGCTTGCTTGACCAGAGGTCCTTGCTGGTTGTGAGGCTATATTTTTTTTAATCTTCAGTATTGTCTAGGTCAAGGATTGCATTGACGCACTCATTGTTTGCATCATGGCCTCGAGTATTTCAAGGCACTATCGATCGCTGGGGACCTCATGATCGTCCCCCGCCATGTATGTTGTTCTCATATAGGGAGAAATAGATGAGAAGGTGGACGTCGCACTTTCCGTCTTAGACTCTTGCCATGAATAGTCATATGGGAAAGTAGGTAGTGCCGCATCCTCTTCGGACTCGGAGGGAACACTACCCCCAGCGTAGGAAGCTACGTCTTCTTGGTGAATGCAGCCACCCCTAAGAATTTTGGCATCTGTTCCTTGGGAATCACCGTCTTCTCGGAATGCCATATTATCATAGAGGTCTAGGGGATTACAAATCCCAGCTTACATAGCTATGTGAGGTCCTGAGAAAGAACTACCCCCAGTAACTGGCAACTTCTTCTTTGAGCGGGTGCCCAGTAAAATATCTTCCGCGGGTTCCACTGTCTGTCCTCCTTGGACCCGTCTTCTTGACTCACTGGCCGAGTGCGACGGACTGAAGGTGCTGGACTTTCGACCTCCCCTCATGGAGTGGAACTTTTGAGAAGAATAACATGAGACAAGGGGTAGATCCTTTGTCTCTAGTTCTAGTGCTTGCACCAGTTCTGTGGATTGCCGCCGGATGGGTGCCTTTGGTTGCAGCTGCTTGAATATCGACTGCTTGTTTGTGGGTAATGCTACTCTGTTACAGCAGTAGTTGATGATAATATTGGCACAGTGATGCCCTGGGGAGGATATTTCAAATATCTTAGTTGATTCCCTCACTTTGCGCTTGTGATTGATCATGTGGCTTAAGTCAAGCGAGGGCTGATTCACCTTTGCACCCTTCTTATGAGCCCGGGTAGACCGAGCACATGGGTGCATAGGTATTGACTTTGCTTCCTGACCTGGGGTTCATATAAGAACTTGCCCCAGGTTGCTAATGGAAGACTCTTTAGACTGACCCTATCCGATTGCCATTGTGGGCTGGACATATGGGCCAGTTTTGTATAATTTTCCATCAGGGGCACATATTAAAGTTAGTGGCGCCTACTAATGGTCTGTCGAATGAGCAATTGCTTAAGATTGGCGAGATCGCATTGCCCTAGACTTCTTTATCCTAGCACGTACCGGTGCGTAGTATGAAAAGTCCAAGTTTACATCTTCGCCTTTCTCAACATGGCACATATAGTCAGCATTGCGTGAGATTCGGTCGAAGATGGAACTTATGCGGCTGTCTTGGTCGCTTGCAGCCATTTGCCTGCGGCTACTGAGCAGTGCCGCGTAGTCCTCCTCATGCGACTTTTGTTGTGGCCCCATGGAACGTGTCTTAGCGCTCGAACTCCTGGCATCGTAGTATTTTCCTCTGCCAAAGCTCAAGTGCTGAGCACTTTCCTTGTCCGAAGAGGTTGCCGCATGAAGGATGTCAACTTGTGGGGACGCATAATGTGCATCCCCTGTGGCAGAGAGAGAGAGACAGGGAGCGCACCCTTCGCAGTTGGGTAAGGCACAACGGCCTTTGTAACCTATGTCCTACGGGTCTTCAGGTGCTGAGCACTTTTCTTCTCAGAAAAGGTTGCCGCATGAGAGGCGTCATCTCGTGTGGATGCATAATATATGTCCCCTATGGCAAAGAGAGAGAGACAAGGAGCGCATGCTCCACAGTTGGATGAGGCACAATGATATTTATAACCCATATCATGCGGGTCTTCTTAGGCTTTGCAGCCTTGGAGAAGTACCGCCCTCAGAGAGCATTTTCTCAAAGGCTTGCTGGTTGAAGCGTACAACCAATATCCTTTGGGTTGAACCCATCTTCGATGCGTCGGACCGCGTCACGACCTTCTCATCAGAAGAGAAGGAGGTCCCCCGCAGAGTCGTCACCTTATTTCCCAATGAAAGTAAGTTTGGGAAAACTTTCGTTTAACAACAAATAAAAAAGTACAAAGAATTTCTAGACAGAAAATCTAAGTACAATATTTTTTAATCTGGGTAATGTGACGATGGAGATCGAGTACTACAATAATTATCTTACTCCATTGACGGTCCGACGAGTAAATAAGGGGGATGCTTTATTCTCTTCTCTCTCTCTTGAGCTTGTGTGCACGTACGTAGCTCGCCTAGAGGAGCATAGTCTCTGAAGCAGAAAAAGCCAGCCAGCCTTAGGAATGTCTAAGTTGCTCCTATTTATAGCCATCATGTTGATGGGCTATAGGTTTCGCATGTGCCTCTGTTTGGTGGCCGCAAGGGGGCTCCTTCAACAGGATGTGGTTGCAAGTGTAGGCGCATACGATGGACATGTTGCCACAAGTACATCCTTAACATGATATAGTTGTGTCCAGGTCGAGCTGCCATATGGACATTTGTTGCGATTTGCTGTTGCTGAAGATCTGGGCAGTTCTCGCCTTTTGTTTGCGTGACTTGGTCAGCTTGACATGTGGCCCGCATTTAGTTGGAGAGAATTACTTCAGTCATAATAGAAAGATTTTATCTCAGGGAACCCTATCACGTTGGACACATGGAGTCTGGGACGCATTGGGCCAAAGACGCATGGGACTCATGGAGTCTGGAACGCATGAGGCCAAAGACGCATGGGATGTATGGAGTCCAAAATGCATGGGACCAGAGACGCATAGGACGTATGGAGTCTGGGACGCATACGGTTAGAGACGCATGGAACACATGGAGTCTGGGACACATAGGGCCACAGACGCATGGAGCCTTCGCCATGTTGTACACGTGGCGATGCACGCCTGTCAGGAGTCATTATTAGTCTGACGATAGCTTCTTGTCGCTTAGTGTGCTCATATTCTTTGAGACATTCAGAAAATCCTTTTTGTGAGGATTCTGTGTTAGATATAATCTTTGTGTCAGGCCTTTATATGGCCAATATTGGGGCGCATGAATGCTGCTTTTTCTTGGCCGCATGGTCATTATACGACATAATTTCTTCTGAGTCAATTTAGGGCGCATGGTTGTTGGACGCATGAATACACATTTTCTATGCTTTTACATAAGCTACAGATTTTACATTTGTAATGAATAAAAAAACTTAGGCAAAATACTATAAAAGATATAAATATTTGCATCTTGGAGCTATCCAGATAAAGATTGCAGCTCTATTCAGAAAAGGAATAGATTCTCCAATTTTAGTCATGATTAGTGATGATAGAATCATATCATCTAAAATTTACTCTATATTAGGAGTTATTCAGTCAAAAATGGCTGTAGAACACCTAATATTTACCCTATATCCAGGGTATATGATATCCCTCGATGATCCTAATATCGAAAAAGTTATAAACCTCTATAATCGATTACATAATATAATTCTTGTCAAACAAAGCAATCCGTTAGCTATTGTTTGGGAATCCCTATGTGCTCTATCAGAAGTACCTACTTTTAAAACATCTGATAGTTATGATTTGATTCAAATAAAACCATAAAATTGTTGAACGAAGATCAAGGTAAAATAGTTCAGCCAAAGTTAGTATCCGTATCTGATATATCCTTACCAGAAACTTGGACAACACAAATTTCTACCATAGGGTCCCATCCTATTGTAGAAGCACCCAGAAGATCTTTATAGATTTCTAAAAATAGATTGATTATTTCTAAAGAAATTAGTAGATCATTTAGAGAAAATAATAAGTTTCTTTATAATAAAGAACAAGTTTCTAAAGGAGTTTCTTTAAGAAACATGGGAACTTCATGAAAAATTATTTCTATTGCAAATATAACCACTCGATGATACTTCAACCTAATACATCCATTCCTTTTAAAGGAACTCTCAAAATCTATAATATATCCATTCCTTTTAAAGGAACTCTCAAAATCTATCCTTGTAAAAAAAAAATTTGATAGATTCAAACATTTCTTGGAAAAATATTTTCTCAATTTCTTTAAGAAACCTTAACCGTTTTTATTTAACCAAAATGAGTTTAGATATTTATAGTGTTTTATAATAGTATATAAATTACAAGGATTCTGCCTTCTTGTTTTAATAGAATATTTTCAACATGGGTTGAAATTCTCATTAAATTATCCATGTGTTGGGATAGTAAGTCAGAAATAATTATGTCTTTAGCGATAATTGTTTAAGACAAATTTGTGAAGTAAATTCTTAGCGCTTTGTATGGGAGCCCCCCCTCCCGTTCCAAAGAGCATTTACTCTTTTATAGTCTCCATGACGGAGGCCAGGAAAGGCAAAGTCTTTCTTGGTATACAAAGCTCTTTGTACAAAACTGGATGTCAGGACTATATTTTCTATCCTCATTTTAGCTAGATAAAGGGGTTTTGCAGGAATAATATGTGTTCTCTTAGGGGCTGTTTTTTCCTTGTCGGCATAAGAAGCCCATCTTTCATTTTGATATGCCATAGGCAAACTCATGTTCTCTGGTAAAAAATCAGACAAATATTTAGTATAGCTAGGAAAGAATTTTATCGTATATGAAAACATATCAATAGTATTTAACCACCTTACTCTTCTACCATTTATTTTTTTCCCAGTTAGTAAGAAACTCTGTTAATCCTTTATTATATGTAACTATAGTAAATGTTTGAGAAAATAGATAAGGACTAAAAGCTTTATTACTTCTAAAGATACAAGAAATTCTTTTTCATACGCAGAGTAATGAATTTCAGCAGGTCTAAATTTGCCTAAGGCAAAACCACAAAACATCTTTTCTTTAGAAGAAACTTTGGCTAATAAAATTACTGCCCAATAGAAATTTGATGCCAGTTCCTAAAAAAAAGTTTATCTTCATTTATTGGTAGATAAAACTTAGGAAAATTATGACAATCTTTTTTAATATCTTGAATTTCTCTTTCTTCTTCTATGGATTTTATTTATTTGTTTTACCTTATTTTGTAGATGTTGAATCCTTTTACTTAGATTTGGAATATATTTTCTTCCGTAATTAAGTAAGCCTAGAAAACTTTGTAATTCTTTTAAAGTTTTGAAGGTGTTTGGAAATTTCTTTAATTTTTCAAGAATATGATCTTGTAGTCCTATATTTTCATTAATAATTTTCTTTCCAAGATATTCAATCTCATTTTTGCATAATTCTATCTTTTTAGGGCTAAAAATTATACCATGTTTGAGAAAAAGATCACATATAGTATTAAGGTAATCAAGATGTTCTTTTTTAGTTCTAGAATAAACTAAAATGTTATCTATTTAAACTACACAAAATTGGTGATGGGATGCAAAAATAGAGTTCATCCTTTTTTGAAAAATTTGGGGCACATTCTTTAAACCAACCGAATGACATTACGTTCCATTCATAATGATTGGAAGGAGTAAAGAAGGCTGTAAGTTCCCTATAGACTGACTTGTAGCTTAATTTGTCAAAAACTATTTTTAGCATCAAACTTGCTAAACCATTTGGCATCTTTAATATGACTAAAGATTTCTTCCATAGAAGTGATGAAGAAACCATCTAATTTAGTATAAACTTCTAGAGGAGGGTCCACTAGCTTAGCCCTTATAATCCAAACTTAGGAGAACCGAATCTTTTTCACTATTTCCTTTCGGGAAAAGGCTAGTGAATTTTATAATTTTTGGGGTATAAATCTTCTCAATTATCAGTTGTGCAATTTTATAACCGGGTCAGATTTGCATAGGTTGAAGGCCATGATTTTTCATTAAAACCTTGACTTCACATATATAATGTGGGCAACAGATAAAACCTGTTTTATCTGAATGTCCTTGCTATGTAAAAGTGATGCTTATAAATTCAGAAGAATATACTTTTATAATAAAAAATATTTTTGATTCTAGAGCATCATTTTCATGTATTAAAAGTAAATACATATCCAAGATAAATTTTGATAGAAAGTTCAAAATCAACACATTCACTGGTTTCTATTCGGTAACATGGTTGGATTTAGGGATACGCCTTTATCTTTTCACTCAAACAGAAAAGTTTAGAGTGGAACAAGCTCAATTATGGATTCATGATAAATCTTACAGTGAAATGTTTATTGGACAAGATATTATACAAAAGTATCTTCCTATAACATATAATTTTAGTCACATAATCCTTACCACTCCAAAAGGATTATTAACTATACCCTTTTGTGATAATGAATCTCCTAGTTAAAAATTCTCTCTAGAAGTGATGATATATATATATATATATATATATATATATATATATATATATATATATATATATATATATATATATATATATATTCATGTCAACCAACTTTCTAACCTTATACTGATGTGAAATATGTCCTTTTAGTCCACAATAATGACAATTAGCATGAACATTAGTGCTAGGTGCAACAATATGAGAATGTGTTGTGGTGTGATATGTCTTGCGTGGATACATGTAATAAAATGCATGATTGTATGAAGCCTTAACTTGATTGCTTCTTTCTTATGTGATTTATCGTGAGCGACTGTATGTCGAGTCACGTGTATTGTGTTAGATTGAGTCATAGGTTGTACTACCCATTTTTTCAATCTAATCTTTAACTTTTTAGAGCTAGCATATAGATCATTGTATTTAGCAGTAAGTGCGTCCATCCTTTGAGTAGCAATGTTATATTTCTTCTTCTTTATCTCATAGACTTAATTAAGTTTTGCATATTCTAGTGTATTCTTTTCAATACATTTAAGAGCATCATGCAAACTCAATTTTAAAGAAGAAATTTCATCTGTGTCACTAGAGGGTGTCTCTCTTATCTCATTTAATAAAGAAGAGAGCATTTTATTTTATAGATTATGCAATTGAATCTCTTTTCTAGCATGCTTGTATTTATCTCTAAGCTTCTTTCTATCTTCAAAAAGACCATTAAAAGCATTAGATAACTCATCGTAAGAGAAATCTTCATAAAGGGGATTAGTTGTAACCTTATTTGTTAATGCCATTAGGCATAATTTGCAGACGAGGGCTTTCTTCTTTGAAGTCGCTAGCTTCATTTTTATGCCATATATTTGTGTTTGCATATTTGCGAGATGAAGATTCTCTTTTGCTTGTGTATTCATAGTGATTTCCTTTTTTCATAGTAGGGCATTAATATTTCTTTATCTGGCCAATTTTCTTACAATTGTAGCACACAGGTTCTTTTTTGTTGACGTCTTTCTTCTTTCAGTTTGATTTCTCAAACTTCAAGAATTATCTGAAGTTCCTAGAAATTAGGGCCAGCTCCTTATCGTCTAAATCATCGTCTTCAGTTTCATCTTCGGAGACCTTCTTATGATATGCCTTAAATACGATAGTTTTCTCCTTGGGAGTTGATTCTTCTTACCTCTTGAGATCTAGCTCATGTGTCATTATGTCACGTCCCAGTCCCAAATACGTAGGACTGTAGAAGCATGAAAAATACGCTGGGGAATCATACGCGTAAAACCCTCAACATGCAGGAAGTCCGCGTAAAACAGAGCTCCAGCACTGGGTGGCATAAAACATGACTCCAGAGCCATCGGCGTACAACAGAGCTTCAACGCTATTCAGCGTAAAACATAGCTCCAGAACAACCCGCATAATGCAATATTTCTAGACTGCTTCGGCGTAAAAAGGTTACTACATCGCCACTTCGGCGTAAAGCCCATCTGCTTTTAAATGCAGCAGAAAGTTATACGAGGAACTCTTTGTATTCCTCGAATGAACCTGTCAGTAAAGCAGTGAACCTGACTCCTGACAAAGAGTACTACACGATGATCGAGAGGACGGCTATAATGATGATTCTGCACAGAGCCCCAAACTATTGTCTAGTGACATAACCCTTGATATAAGATGTCATTTACGCATTCAAGGAATACGCTGCCTACTTTACATAGGCAAAGACGAGCTTTTACGCTCAGGAAGAGACGAAACTAACCGCCACGTCAAAAGCTGTTCTTCGTACAGAACTCGAGGCACGTCTCTGCAGTTAATACGCGAGATGGGGGTAGATCTCTGCATTTAATGCACGAGATTTAGTTCTATTTTTAATGACTGGGTGAGCTATAATTAGGGCTAATACGTCCACATCACCATCCCCGCACATTACGCCAACCAGGCTATTTTCAGCTATAGGAGCATGCTATACGCTATCTCCTCGAAATACGCCAACTCAGGCTAGATTTGCAAAGGTGCGTGGTAAGGCTATCTGTCCCAGAATACGCTCAAAACCTCAGTCAAAGAAGGATAACTGGCTATCTTTACGCTGGTTACCTATCCATGCAGCATCAAACTTTACGCAGAACTTGGCTTCTACGCTAACATGACAGCTACTTGGCTTATACGCCAACAGTACAGCTACTTGACTTCTACACCAACAGTACAAAAACTTGGTTTCTACACCAACATGACAGCTACTCAGCTTTTACGCCATCAGAATAGCTATTTGGCTTTTACGCCTAAGAGACAGTTATTTGGCTTTTATGCCAACCATCTCTACGCAAGGGGCAGTTATCTACGTGGCTTGCATGTCGTGATCTTCGATAAGAGATTATACGCATTTTCACATATTAGGACACGTATCACACGCCAATTAAGGAGATCATTCTTACGTGGATAGCGTAAAAGGTGCAGCTCTCTCCGCTGTTCGATTTCTACGCCGACTGTAGCTGAATCTATAAATAGAGACTTCCGGTCATGGAGGTCCGGGGTCGAGATAAGGTCGAATCCAAAGGAGAGGAGAATAATAGAGGTCAAGGTCAAGAGAGCACATATAGAGAGCTTTAGCAATGAGAGTTTAATCCCTCCTGCAGTATTTGAAGCTTCTTTTTCGTCTTTTACAACACTTCTTCGTCATCGTGTGGTCTAAGGGACAAAGTGATCGACCGCAGATCAGAATCCTATAACAATATTTCTCCAGAATCAAATTTTTGTACTTAACATCCTCGTATAGGGTTAATTATACTTCTTTTTCTTGTTTGTAAACCAAAGAAAAGGTTTCGTATAAACCTAGTTTCAATTTCTTTTGTTTATTATCAAACACAAGATGGCGACTCTGTTGGGGACTACTTTCTTATCTGACGAGAAAGCCATTGCTCAACAGGATGCTGTATCCGTAGGATCAACAAAGAAGACCTTGGTCGTCCAATTCGACCAATCATCTTACGAAGACATGCTTCGAGCAGGGGGTAGCTCTCATTCCCTCTCTGTTCAAGACAACAGGAAATTGCGTAAAGTATGGATGCCCCAGACATCCTCTACCATTCCTGTGGACTCTCTCTCTCTGACCAGCAAGGTTGTAGCTTCACAACCTGCGCGCCCCGCACGTAAAACTCTGTCTCCCGTCTATGACTTAGCAGACAAAGCTTCTGGCAATGCCTTAGTGCCAATCCAGAAGTTTACTCCGTGCCTTGCGCGTAAAACTCTGTCTTCCGTCTGTGACATGGCAGACAAAGCTTCTGGCAATGCCTTAGGGCTAATCCAGAAGTCTACACCACGCCCCGTGCATAAAATTCAGTCTTCTGTCTGTGACGTGGCAGACAAAATTTCTGATAAGGCCTCAGTGCCAATTCAGAAATTCCAAACGCACTCTGCACGAAAAAATACATCTCCCCTCTGTGAGGAGGCAGATGGTCCTTGCAATCACTGCAAGGGAAAACAAGTGGCGGATTTCCCGACCTATCGGCTTTTACGCCATCAAGAGAAGAATCTGCCCGCTCTTCAGAATACGCGGAATGCTCATGGCCGATTAAGGACTTCCTCAGTTTTACGCCAACTTGGGCAAAGTGCCAGATTATGCCAGGATAAGCCTCTCATCGTAAAGAAGACCCGGTGCATGGGAATATACGCTCCTCATGGATCATGTGCTACTCACATGGCTGAAATGCTCTACTCATATGGCAGAGAAAGTGTTCTGGTTACTAATCTCCATAGGCCTACTGATGTAAAAAGGCAGAATAAGCCTTCTTCTTCTTCTTCTTCTTCTTCTGCTAATATCGCTGATTTGCGTGATTTCTTGATCCAGAAACGCAAAGATAGGAGTCATAACCAGGATTCAGTTCCCTTAATTAACAAGCGTGGGGAGATCATGTGGGAAGATGCGACAACATGTAATATCGTCATGACATATGGGCCATATAAAGATTCTATCTTTATTGTTCCACCAACTCGCGATGACCAGCATCAAATAATCTTCGGTCGAATATGGAATAGACCGATTGTACTAGAAGAATCTCGTGAGTCTGATGCTGGGAAAATACAAATCCACAGATATAGCCCACAGGCTTTAAAGATTATACAAAGCATGGGTTATAATTTAAAGTTGAAACAAGGCCTCAACTATGGAAAAGGCAGACGAATACTGTTGTATGGTGATCTTTACTGTCAACGAAATTATTTTGGGTTAGGGTTTACTACATCTTTTGCAAAATCCAAACCTCTAGAGTCTGATCTTGTAATACCAGAGGCAGGTCCTTCTAAATCAACTTCTGTAGACAAACGCCATGACATGTCTGGGGGTAGTCTACCTCAGCAAAATAGGGCAGCATCCAAAGCTGGGGGTAGAATTCCCTCTGAGTCCGAAGATGATGCAACGATGACCATCTTCCCGAAAGACCGTAAAACTCAGGCATCGGGAGCCCGAAGGCCAAAGGGGACTTTTTCTCCTTCAGTGAGGATGACATCACTAAAATCTTTAAAATATTGATGAAGGAAAACAAACTTTGGCTGCCTAACATTAGATACCCTGCGAGGGCCGGCAAAGTTGATGACCCAGATTATTGTCTCTTTCATCGGTATATTCATTATCCCACGAAGGCATGCTATGTGCTAAAAAGGAAAATCCAGGAGTTGATTGACGCCAAAGTCATCACTTTGCATTTATAAAGAGAAGACGGTGTCTCCCCAGATGAACAACTTTCAGGACTATCCCCACTCAGAAAATCACTCCACAGTGAATTTTTTGGACATGAGTTCACGTCCATATTACCTCTGAACTGTTGTCCAAACATTTTTGTTTCTCCAGCTGAATTTGCCATGTCTAAGTGACCCTTGAGCAAACCTCCCAGTTTGTGGCTATAGATCAGTTCACTACCTCTGAACTACGACTCTCCACTTTCTCCCGCAGAGTAAATCTATCACCACAAGAAATGGTCATTCCCATATTTTCTCTGCCCTATTTTCTTTACCCCCACCATATCTTACCACGTCCACATTACCTCTGAGTAAGATATTTTTGGAACTTTTCTATGTCCATATTTTCTCTGAGTGAAGTTCTTCTCTTCGACTTCCTACTATCACGTTCGCATAACCCCTGATAGTGCTAGTCGTTTCAACTTATTATCTGTACTTAAAGTACGCCATGGATAATAAGGCTACAACCCAGATGAACCAATCAATTCTTGGTTCTTTATCCCCAGCAAATGCCTATGTGCAAAATATTTTCTTCTTCGTTACAAATTCTTGCAAAGAGCCATCATCCGTATCCGAAAATCTCGGATATGCAATGGATGATGGATCCTCAAAATTCCCCCAGCGAAGCAATCATTAGGTTTATTTAAACACTCCCGCAGTGACTATTCAAACCAGTCTCATTAGACGCTAGCCATGTTCATATTACCTCTGAGCTATCGTCCCATCAAACTCCCCAGGGGAGCAATCCTTTGGTCTATCTTCATGTTTGGATAGACCACACTCAATGAATCACTCTTCAAATGAGTTTTTCAGACGCTAGTTCATATTCATATTACCTCTGAACTACTGTCATAATATTTCTCTCGGGCTGAGTTTGTCATGTTCATATTACCTCTGAACAAACCCTCCGAGTTTTGGCTATCGATTTTCATGTCCCTATTACCTCTGATATCGGTTGTCATCTCAACTTAGCACCCGTACTTAACTCTAAGTACGCCAGTGGTGTTAGGTCCACAAAAACTGCCACGTCCATATTACCTCTGGCAGGGCTTGTCTTAAACTTATTACTTGTACTCTCGTACACAAGAAGTAATAGATTAAAGAAAAATGCAATGGAAATGAATAGTTCATGTCCATATTACCTCTGAACTATTCTCGTTTTCCCCAGCGGAGAAAAAGTCAGTTCATGTTCATATTACCTCTGAACTATATCTCTCCACTATCCCCACAGAGTCATATTTTACTGCGGCTATATTACCTCCGGCAAGACTTGTCTCAAATCTATTACTTGCACTCTCGTGCACAAAAAGTAATGGGTCCACAAGAAAATCCCCAGCAGGATGTCTTCGCCAGCCTCGAAAACTATCATTTCCATATTTTCTCTGATTGGGCTTGTTGCGAACTTATTATTTGCACTTAAACGTGCGCAACAAATAATAGGTCCACCAAGGATCCCCCAGTGGGATGTCCTCAACAAATACGGTATCGTACTACGTCCATATTACCTCTGTTACGATGTCCAAAATTCGCACAAACAATCATAAAGAAATGGAGGGCCCTTATATGATTGCAAATGGCGCTTACAGATTAGCCAAGCTGTCACGCCCCAGTCTCAAAAATATGTAGGACTAGGACACGTAAGCATGCCAGCCGCATGGATATGGCAACTCCAATGTATGGAAACCAAATCCATACGTACGCTGTAATATGAATATCAAATCCACAAGTGGTATAAAATATATGTCACAAGTCACAGGGTATAATCTAAATCTTATCCACCAAAATTATATAGAAATAAATGACCAGTATCTATGAAACTAGATCTCAATAAGGAGTATCTAAGGATGATAGTTGGATGGAG
Organism: Iris macrosiphon; assembly: GCA_036927795.1. NCBI lineage: Eukaryota > Viridiplantae > Streptophyta > Magnoliopsida > Asparagales > Iridaceae > Iris > Iris macrosiphon. The sequence continues at coordinate 74,432,175 of JAYESA010000008.1, read as the reverse complement.
ACAAATCCACTACCAACTCGAATGGAGAGGTAAATACAATATAAGTACAACACCACAACACAATATAAGAATACCAGCTATCCATCACAGCTCGATGAGAAGACATCCTCGGATCACATGTAACCATCCAAATCTGCACTCCTGCAAATACTCAAGAAAGATACACCAGGCAGCGGACCAGGTCCTCAGAGGGACGTAACAAGATACAGAAAATACGAGCCAATTTGAATACAGTAAACATGCATATAATTTGAAAATAAATAAGTACGCTGTACAAGACCATCTATATAAATGCAAATGACGACAACTTTTCGACGTATGGGCAAGGGTAGGCTACTCGATCTAATCCTCACAACCTCACGCTCGTCAGTGGACATCATCAGCCGACATACCTCTGGGGTAGCGACCCTCGGACTCCATCAATCGACATACCTCGGGGGTAGCGACCAACGGACACGACCACCATAGTGTGTGCTAGTTACTATGGTTTACCAGAGTGGTTAAAAGCCCATACGCCTAATGATTGTCCTCCCATGATACTAGGTGCCATGTGTGTGTCAACATATCTAATACATAGAAATGACTGGAGAAAAACTACACATGCAAGAACTATACAGAAATGAAATAAATAAAAAGAAATATAAATAGCATGCAAAGTACTGTAAACAATTTGGCAAGGTATCTTGCCTGGGGTCCTGCTGCTGGTATGAATCAGAGTCCAAGTCACAGTCCAAATAGCCTATGTATTACAAATTTATCACTTCAAAAGATAATTTATTTTAATTTATTTAATTCTGGAATAATTACTCTAAAATCCTATTTTAATCTTATTATTCTGATTTTTATGTTAATTCCTAAATTTTGTCCAAAAAAACTAAATTTTATCAACTCGAGACTCATGGCACGCAAATCGAGGTGATCTGTTGACCGAAAAGTCAACCGATACAAACTCAATTTCCATGCATGATTTCCTGTAGATTTCAGCGTCAAAAACATGCTGGAATTTACGACTCGTCCGAATTCAAATTCGTTTGGGAATTATGGCACATACAAATTTTGTATTGTGCACCGATGGTTAAATTCTAACCTAGAAGTTCTACAGAATTAACAGTATATAAATACATCGAAATAAATTTTGGGAAAAATATATGTCGATTATCTCGACATTAGCTTTCCGAAACTTTAAACGGTTCGTGATTCTGATTCCTGGTTCTCCCGAAATCGCGAATACATCGAAACACATCTATTTTCAGACATGCTGTGCTCTATGAATTTTCTAGAATTTAATACTAATAATTTCGTAAAAAAATTTATATAATCAGAAAGCTAACCTCAATATCGTTCTAACAAAAAAAATTAGGCCTCGTTTGGAGTCCGGAGCTAGGAGATATCGTCCTTTTAATTCGTCATAACTAGTAGAAAATGAGGCTAAATTTATGACAAATTTTGACTATTTTTTGACGAAAAAGAGAGAAATTTGGGGAAGAAAAATATGAAGGATGAGGTATTTATAATGGTGGACACTACTTAATTAAATACGACTAGGATTGGTTAATTTGAATAGGATTATGATAAATTTAAATAAGGATATGATATGCATGAGGTTGCTTTCCTAGTAGGTTCAGGATTTGAATTAATTTAAAATAGAGTTTGAATTTATCTCAATAATTTATAATCTTAAATATAATTAAAGATAATACAAATACTTTATAAAATCTTATTAATATCTATTAACACTAAATTAGCATCTATCTAATAAATTATAGAAAAATATAATTAAATATTTTAAACTAAAATAAATATTTGGTAGGAACAATATGCAAGTATGGTCTTATAGTAAATCATGAAAGTCCTAAAACTTTACGTTTCCTATGTTTTAATTACCCAAAAAAATTCTAGAGAAATCTTCAAAAATCTAAAATAGCCTAAAAATGATTCTAAATAAATATTTGTATAAGTAAATATATCATAAAATTTATTTTCTAATTAACTAAGAGAATACTCTAAAAAAATCAATATTTAAAATAAACTATAATAAATGTAATAATATAAAATACACACAAAATACCTATTTTGGGTGAGGGAGTTTACAATCTACCTAACTTAAAATAATTTCGTCCTCGAAATTAAAATAAGACATAATTTGTTAAATCCTTCACATTCATACATAAGGTACGTCAATCGCAATCTCTTCCAAAAATTTAAATAACAAAATCTATTCAAATCTATCGCGATCACTTCAAAATTAAGATAACCACTGTTTAAATCAAAATTCAACCTGTCGTAATCTCTTCTCATTTTTTTTTTTTATAATCAACATTCAAATCTAACTCAAGTCTATATGACATCCCACATCAAAATTTATATCACCATTTCCAACTATCATAATCTCCTCTAGACTTTGAACAATAAACAATTCTAATCAAATCTTATTCCTATTCTCAGACTAAGAATTTTGTACTCTTTAAATATTTAAACTCAATTTACATCCTCAATATTTTAAATAGGTGACCCAACAATCAAAATTAAACTTTTAATTTAAATCATCAAATTGTAAAATTTAAATCTAATTCACCAGTTGTTCAAGTATAAAATTCTATATTTATCCTAAAAATTTAAATCGATGATTCATCCTTCAATATTCAAAATTTAAATCATGTGCTCAAAGTATAAATATTGGGTCCTCAATATCAAAATTTTTAAAATTTATTAAATCCTCATTATCTTAATCCTTCTTTTAAAATTCTCCACATTTAAAAGGACTTAATCTCTCAATCTAATCCTACTTGATCACAATCTAAAAGAATTCTCCTCAAGTTTAATAATGCAATTTCTACCCAACTTAGAATTTACCCATCTATCACATAAGACTCTTACACTTAAGAAAAATATTTCTCAATTTATTTTCTCATGTCATTCAATCCTCAAAACTTTAACACCAACTATATCATATGTGATATGCCCTTAATCAATTATGAAAGATAGTCATCAAATAATGTGATTGGCCTATGGGGTATATCTTGTACTATCCGTGTATCACTTATATCCAAGCACGAGATTTCGTCTTTCCGAAACAAGGGAAGACGGAAAGCAACGGAAAAGAGTTCATGGAGGGGTAATAGAATGGAAGTATGGGAATCAAAGCGTTTAAAGAATTCAAATGGGAATTGTCAAGACAGTTGTGGATTGAAATCTTAATTTGGTAATTTTTTATTCGCATGCTCACATCGGTGCAGTTATGTACTTGATATGATATGCTTTGTCGTATCTAGAGGGTAAGTATATTTGTCTACTGGTCCACTATACATCTCAATCCACGTAAAATACTATTGCGAAGGGCGAATCAAGCGTATTATGGCTAGCTAGACCATAATACACTGATTCTGATTAGACAATTTGTATTAGTGTGGTTGATCAGGCCCCAATAACACATATGTCATGAACAAGCTCGATATAAGATTAAGCTTGCAAAAACTAGGCTATAATAGCAGCATAATTCAAGGTAGCACAGAAAATATAACGCTGGATTATGATGTGAGAAGTTACAAAATAATTCAAGTTTGTAAAAGCAAAAATAACATAAGCAATAATAATAAAAGACTCTACAATCTCTACAGTTATCATACAACCTCCTTATCTAAGTCGCTAGTCGACCAAATAGGGCAAGGACCTCTAAATTCTATGGTCTGAATAAACACTATCGTCTTTTGCTAGCATGCGATAAATATTATTCGGTTACACTTTAATTAATAGGTCAAAAGACTATGTGATACTAGGTGTCAAACATTATGGTAAAACTTCTAACTAACTCTAGTAGTGTCTATACTACTCTCAAGTCTTCTTAATACATTAAGGGGCAATGGTATAACAATCTAAAGATAAAGAATTCTAGGTTCACTAGATATTCTAAACTTAGTGGTGTGTCTATATTCTCGTTGTATTCTTAATAGGTGTGCTACTCTAATTATCATCTAACAACAGGAACTTCTATATTATAGGAGAAGGCTATACTTAAAGAACTATTAGGGAAGTACATGAATCGAGCAGGATGCGGCTATTCAAATAGAACAGATTGGAAGGAAGGATGAGTCATAGTCAATTGTGGATGAGATCCTATACTCTAGTCCTAGGTGCAGACTTGTTCGGTACAGTAACGTAACCGAGATAATATGCTCTCGACCTGCATGGGCCACCACAAAAACATGTTATGCCCCAGTCTCAAAAATACGTAGGACTAGGACACGTAAGCATGCCAGCCGCATGGATATGGCAACTCCAATGTATGGAAACCAAATCCACACGTACACTGTAATATGAATATCAAATCCACAAGTGGTATAAAATATATGTCACAAGTCACAGGGTATAATCTAAATCTCATCCACCAAAATCATATAGAAATAAATGACCAGTATCTATGAAACTAGATCTCAATAAGGAGTATCTAAGGATGATAGTTGGATGGAGACAAATCCACTACCAACTCGAATGGAGAGGTAAATATAATATAAGTACAACACCACAACACAATATAAGAATACCAGCTATCCATCACAGCTCGAAGAGAAGACATCCTCGGATCACATGTAATCATCCAAATCTGCACTCCTGCAAATACTCAAGAAAGATACACCTGGCAGCGGACCAGGTCCTCAGAGGGACGTAACAAGATACAGAAAATACGAGCCAATTTGAATACAGTAAACATGCATATAATTTGAAAATAAATAAGTACACTGTACAAGACCATCTATATGAATACAAATGAGGATAACTTTTTGACATATGGGCAAGGGTAGGCTACTCGATCTAATCCTCACAACCTCACGCTCGTCAGTGGATATCATCAGCCGACATACCTCTGGGGTAGCGACCCTCGGACTCCATCAATCGACATACTTCGGGGGTAGCGACCATCGGACACGACCACCATAGTGCGTGCTAGTTACTATGGTTTACCAGAGTGGTTAAAAGCCCATACGCCTAATGATTGTCCTCCCATGATACTAGGTGCCATGTGTGTGTCAACATATCTAATACATAGTAATGACTGGAGAAAAACTACACATGCAAGAACTATACAGAAATGAAATAAATAAAAAGAAATATAAATAGCATGTAAAGTACTGTAAACAATTTGGCAAGGTATCTTGCCTGGGGTCCTGCTGCTGGTATGAATCAGAGTCCAAGTCACAGTCCAAATAGCCTATGTATTACAAATTTATCACGTCAAAAGATAATTTATTTTAATTTATTTAATTCTAGAATAATTACTCTAAAATCCTATTTTAATCTTATTATTCTGATTTTTATGTTAATTCCTAAATTTTGTCCAAAAAAACTGAATTTTATCAACTCGAGACTCATGGCATGCAAATCGAGGTGATCTGTTGACCGAAAAGTCAACCGATACAAACTCAATTTTTATGCATGATTTCCTGTAGATTTCAGCATCAAAAACATGCTGGAATTTACGGCTCATCCGAATTCAAATTCGTTTGGGAATTATGGCACATACAAATTTTGTATTGTGCACCGATGGTTAAATTCTAACCTAGAAGTTCTACAGAATTAACAGTATGTAAATACTTTGAAATAAATTATGAGAAAAATATATGTTGATTATCTCGACATTAGCTTTCCGAAACTTTAAACGGTTCGTGATTCTGATTCCTGGTTCTCCCGGAATCACGAATACATCGAAACACATCTATTTTTGGACATGCTGTGCTCTATGAATTTTTTAGAATTTAATACTAATAATTTCGTAAAAAAATTTATATAATCAGAAAGCTAACCTCAATATCATTCTAACAAAAAAAATTAGGCCTCGTTTGGAGTCCGAAGCTAGGAGATATCGTCCTTTTAATTCGTCATAACTAGTAGAAAATGAGGCTAAATTTATGACGAATTTTGACGAAAAAGAGAGAAATTTGGGGAAGAAAAATATGAAAGATGAGGTATTTATAATGGTGGACACTACTTAATTAAATACGACTAGGATTGGTTAATTTGAATAGGATTATGATGAATTTAAATAAGGATATGATATGCATGAGGTTGCTTTCCTAGTAGGTTCAGGATTTGAATTAATTTAAAATAGAGTTTGAATTTATCTCAATAATTTATAATCTTAAATATAATTAAAGATAATACAAATACTTTATAAAATCTTATTAATATCTATTAACACTAAATTAGCATCTATCTAATATTAAGACTATATATATCCAAATAAATCCTAAATAATTTTAAAAATCTAAATAAATTTCTTAAAATTCTAAATAAATTATAGAAAAATATAATTAAATATTTTAAACTAAAATAAATATTTGGTAGGAACAATATGCAAGTATGGTCTCATAGTAAATCATGAAAGTCCTAAAACTTTACGTTTCCTATGTTTTAATTACCCAAAAAAATTCTAGAGAAATCTTCAAAAATCTAAAATAGCCTAAAAATGATTCTAAATAAATATTTGTATAAGTAAATATATCATAAAATTTATTTTCTAATTAACTAAGAGAATACTCTAAAAAAATTAATATTTAAAATAAACTATAATAAATGTAATAATATAAAATACACACAAAATACCTATTTTGGGTGAGGGAGTTTACACAAGCCTAATGGAAGTTTGGCAATGGCTCCTATCAATGACAAATTCCTGAAGAAGTACTATACTTGATCTTTTTTTCTTAACGGACTGTGATAAAGATCTTATTCTGACGATACCATGCACAAAGGTTAGCTGGATCATATTCTATCAGATTGATATGACCTCTTAATGGATATGCTTAACTAATTTGTAAACATACCATGTTCATATTACCTCTGATAGTGTTTAGTATACAAATTTAGTTGGATTATATTCTATCAGGTTCATATTACCTCTGAATAGATTTACATTCAGCAAAACCTTAACGAAAGTATGTCATGTTAATGATACCTCTGATATCACTTTCATCTTAGCCTATCATATTCTAAAGTGATAGGTCCACAAAGTAAAAAAATATGTCTTTATTATCTCTAGGAATAGCAAAATTACAGAGGAAGCAAAAAGATACATCATTGGGGAGGAGCAGTTAAATCCCTAACCTGTCGCGCCAAAGCAGCCATCCTCTCATTCCTGGAGTTCAAAATAGTACTGCGAGCCTGTTCCAGTCGTGCCTCATCATCGCTCAAGCGAGATATCTCGGGCCGAGCATGAACAAAACCGGCGCGGATGTCTCCCGCACGTGCCAAGTTCCGCTGAGCTGTATCCATTCGGCCCTTTAACACATCTAGACCTACCGATGACTAGAGAGCCCACTCCTTTGCCTTAGCGAGTTTAGCTTCCAATTTGCGGACCCTCGCTTAATTTCCCTCATGTTCGGCCTTGCACTTCATCAGAAGCGGAATAACCTCCTCCAAGATGGCCTGTTCTTCATCCATCTTCTGTTGCTGTTCCTAGATAGATTTGTTCAGAGTTTCCATTTGCTCAGCAAGCTCTGCAGTTAAGGAGTCATACTTAGCCTGAACTAGATCGTCGATGCTGCCCCGAGATAGTTGCAAATACTCGTTAATGGGTTGTTCCAAACCATTAACTATTTGCTCTAGCGCATTAGCTCTGTCATTATCATTGAAATTTCTAATCTGCACGATAAGGAGATTAGAGGACATCTTCAAAGCATCGAAACCTAAGTTCTTCTCCAACACCAGCGATATTAACTCCTTCAAAGTGAGATAAAATATGCTAGTGTATTGATCCACTAGCATAGCAAAGCTCGAATGGATGCCTGGAGTGGCCGCAATATCAGTAAATCTTCCTCCAGGAATGACTGCAGAGGAAGTTGCCATGGTAGTTGCCTCTACAAATGGCGCTACAAAAGAATGAACACCAGCAACGGTTGAAGTTGCTGGCATACTCGACGAAGGAGGCACAGTCGCTATGATGGGCTCATCCTCCTCTGAAGATATCGGGACTGCAGTGGGCGAGGCGACACCCAAAAATGTTGCGGAGGAAGGATCGACAGCTTCAAAGCATGCCCCTTCAAAGTCGAGCACCGCTGTTTCATCGGCAGGATCCGTAACAAAGTCAAAGGTTGCGTCAACTCTGCCCTCCCCTGAGATGTCTTCACCTGAAAAGAAGACAAGAGAAAGTTAATATCAACCTGATGTTAATTTTCCTAAAAGAGGCATAAAGACAAGATTTACCCATGGCCGATGGTATATATGTCACGTCCGCAGCCAGTACAGCTAAATCATTTCTTAATGATGCTAAGCGAGCTGTCATACCTAGAGAAGAGGGTGCACCAACTGACACTGGCGGGTAGTCTTCCCAGTCTTCACCAAGATCCACTCGAGGCTCATCGGGTGGAATCTTGCAGGAAATACTTACAAACGAAGTAGTGGTTACTCCCATTATTGGTCTGGATAAAGGTATATAGAATCTTATTATGCTCGGCCTCGGAGGTTATCTCGTAGCACTACCAGAAGCAGTAGTAGCAGCGATCTCGAGCAAAGAATCTCCGGCACTGCCAGCCGGAACTATGGAGGTCCCCTCTCTAAAAGGCGAAAGACCTCTAATCAAAGAATCATCCCTAACAGGGGAGATGACAGGCTCGCTCCTAGGAGCCCCCTGGTGGAAGCCCTTTTCGGACCTCTGGTAATCTTCTTCTTACAAGGGGAAGGCTCTTTCGGAGTGGAAGCCTTCCGTTTCTGAGGGATAACGAGAGGCTCTGCCGGCGGAGTTATTACGCCTCTCGGTATTGTCGTCAAGAACTCGTCTACCCCGGCGATGTCCTCATTCTCATCCGAGGAAACAGACGGAACCTCCTCCCTTGCGGTAGACCTATGGGAGGGCATCCTAAAACTTTCATGCACATCAAAATCACGATGGAAGGTATTTATGGACGCATAAAACTGCGCATATGAGTGAAGGATGCGCAACTCCATAGAGAAAGAAGTCGCGGGCACAACAAAAGTCGCACCAGTACAGCCCGTGATGAAGTACCGCCATCCTCTGGCTCCATCAATAAGTCCACCTTTGGACTTGAAGCTGGTAATGGCATTCCCCACATGCAGCTGATCGTACCCAAACTGCCTGGTGAACCGACTGGGCAAATAAGGCTCCAGGTAGTAGTGGTCATCGCTTCTGTATAGCAAATGGGAAGGTCTAATGCAGACCAACCAGTAGAAGGCTTCAGGAGAAAGAATGGTCCTTCCATGGCCCCCATTCTTAAGTTTCTTCCCCTGTTGATTGATATGTACAGGGAAAACGATACAGAAGAGCTTCCAGTTGTGGGCAACATTTAACGCCCGCCGGCAATCTATGACGGTCATCACGTTCCAAGAGGAATTCTTGTAATTCAATAAGAAGTTATTTACTGAACCGCTAGCAGGACTGGGAGACATCACCCTGGTGTTATAAAGAATTAACCATCCCATCAAGTATAGGAATGGTAATTCCACTCGGGGAAAGCTTTCACGCTGTGTCTCATCTACAAGCAGCCCATCAGTAAGGGTCCTCAGGCCTGCTTGTATTCTATATACCATAGCAGGAAGCAGGCCCAATCTTGCTCCGAACACCAAATGCACTACAGGCCATAAGGTGTTGCGATGGATGCGATCTGCAGACGTAATGCCAGGCACTACCCAACGGCAAAGCCAGACAGAGAGGAAGCCAGCCAATTAAGCTTCCTTTGACAGAGGCTTACGACAATGCCTCATATAACTGAAGGCTTTTGTGCCTGCAGGGTAACCCCCTATCTCCTCGTCAAAAATATGATCTGAAGCCCCGACGTCTTTAATAAGGTCATCGACCGTGTTAGCATTGAGCATGCTCAGGAGGTTCAAAGGCCTATCTCGACTATCTACCACCTTGTCTGGTTTAACATTTCTGGCCTGGTGGAAGAAGAGATAGGTTGCCCACTTGTTGATGTAAGCCAAATCAGAAGGCTCCTTCTAAAAAGTGCTGCAGGCAAGATAGTGGCACATCAGCTCCTGATATACTACCACCGCCCGAGGGTTTGCATCCCTCAACTCCCTGTTTGTAGGGACGTACTCTTCATAAGGAACGTCCCCCATTGGCAGCCTTGAAATCTCTGCCATCTCATGAAGGGCTAAGCCCAACTCACCCAGCGGAGTGTCAAAAGTCACAGTGAGCGAGTTGTATCGCTCCATCAAGACAAAAAACAAGTTAGGGTTGACAGGCAGCCCAACACTTGTGGCATTCACAGCCGCGAACAAGCCAATACTTTCCAGCTCCGTCTGGAAGTGCTTCAGGGCCCAGGCAGTCAAACTGGCCCATCGAAGATTTCCCGGGCTAAGCCATCCGCTGGTCCAAGGGTTGACCCTGGGGTACATTCCTTCCTACCCCATAAAGTCATTACATAAGGTCGACATCTGAACTGGCTGGATCAGCGACGTATCCTCGCTCGGGACACTACCCGGCAGTAATCCCCTAAAGGGCATAACAGGGCCCGAGGGACGGCTCATATAGTCCCCCCGTCGTATTCCTTGCTGTATAAAATTTTCCTCGGTCGGCCGTGAAGATCGGGAGTCAAGGTCCATGACATCTTCCTAGGATGTGTAGCGTGGAAGAACGCAGAAATAGGGTAATCCCTGGGCATCTTGGGCAGATACATCACCGTGCCCTCAGCAGTAAACACCCAATCCTCCTTCTTGGGCTTGGTCTGGGATTGTTTGTCGATAACATCCCCGAATAAGAAACCAGGTTTCTTATACTCCGTCCCATCTAGGTATGTCAGGGGCTCCCCACTGATCATACTCAGCAGCATGCGTTCTCCCTGGGACGATATAAGGGTTCCCCTTTCTTCAGGATAATTGGCTCCAGAAATAGGGAATGTCACATGGGACAAGTCCTCCAAATAGTTTGAGCTCAACATCCCGGCAGCAGAGCCCATAACTCCAGCCAAAGGAGAAATCTGCAAGTCCACTACAAAATGTAAGAGAATAAGTCAGTTTCTACACTAGACGCTACACTCTTGCTTTTTACGCCAAAGATTATCAGTCTGAGCTTTTACGCCAAGACTGTAAAAATTTGAGTCTTACGCTGGAAACTATTTTCCATTGCATAAAACTCAAGGTTCGCAGTATCTAATAATCTGAGCTTTTACGCTAGATTGATAAAATTTGAATATTCTTACGCCGGTACTCATATCCAGCACGTAAAATTCAAAGTTTGTACTATACGCCAAATCTCGATAGTCTGAGTTTTTATGCCAGACTGCAAAAATTTAGAGTTTTTACGCCGACACATTAGGAATGTGCGCATAATAATAAAACATCTCCGTACATCATCTTCCTCGAAGAGGCTCTCAGTACGAAAGATGACCTTGCGCGTGCACGTACAACGTGTGCGAAGGATTTTGTTTTCTCCCAAAGTCTCTACCTGTAATGTCCAGAGCACAGCTCGACGGTGGAGCGCTACGTTCTGATCGAGGCTCGTTCAACCTAATAGGAGTTGTCATTATTTTGATCGGGTCAGCAGCAGCCGCTGTAGCAGTGGCGGCGGGTATTAATGACAGAGCCGCCACTGTCATTAATACCCATGCAGCGGCGGGAAAACACAGCGAGTTTTCGCGACGGTTTTTCTGCGTCAGTTTCTAACTGTCAGAAATCCGACCAGCAGTGTGTTATTTATTCAGTTTTCTGCGACAGTTTTCAGTGACAGTCAAGACTGTCACTATAAGCTATTTTATTTAAATCTTTGTTTTAACTCCCTGTTTTCAGTGACGCTTTGGCAGTTTTTATTTATATTATATATATTATTGTTATATATATATGTATATATATATATGTGTTTTGTGAGGTATAATAATTATTATAATATAGTATTTTAATTGTATGAATATTGGTTCGCATATATATTATTTATGATATATATATTATTTGTATTACTAATATACTTTGTGTAAGATTCTTTTGGAATCTATTTGATTCCTAAATTGTTGTAGTTTATCCTATATTATTTTTATAGATGATTTGTAAGGTTGACCTAGGTTTGACCATGTTTGACTTTAGTTAACTTTAGAGTTGACCATAGTTGACTTTCAACTTAGAATTAACTTATTGACCTAGAAATTGCCTAGTTTGACTTGTTCTCTTTCCGGGACCTTGTTTTAATGTTGTATTCCATATCTAGGTTTTCGAGACACCGAGTCAGACATTTGTGAGACTGTTCATTGGACTTCAGGTGAGTACATTCTCTGATAGTTTCTCATTTATGATATCCTCTATGTTCATTGTATCTAGTGTAGATTTACATGTTTCTCTCGACACTATGGTTACACGGATTGGTATATCCGGATCTCGTCATGAGATGTTATTCCTTGGTATATGGTGTATATGGTGCAAGTATTGTTTTATTGGTTATCTTGTACATGTACAGACACCGATTTTCGGGGAGACTAGCTATCTTCTTGGGGAATCTCGTGCCATAACGTACCGTGGTTGGATCTATTATACCAGTCGGGGGTGGGGAGTATTTTAGTGTAGATATATGATCATACCCTCCTTGTGCACGTCTTATTTCTTGTGAGTGTTGATCATACACCGCACGTATGATTAACCAGGCCATTATACTCTTGTGCAAGTTCCCAAGCCGATCACATGTTAAAGCTAGTACTCACACACTTAGTCATTAGTATTCTTGTTCCATCAGCATGTTGTTCATTATTGTATTTCTTTCCAGTATTTCCTTATTGTCTCTACATTCTTGTCTCTATTTATGCATCTTGTTTATCCACAGCTATTTACTGTTACATAGTTTTTATCATTGTTTGAGAACTGCTGTTAGGGTTGTACTCTGCTCCTTTCCTGACTGGATATATTTTTCCAGATGACACTGAGGAGTACCCTACCTATTATGGACCCCAGGATGTTGTGGGTTTAGATTCTGAGACCCTGGCTCAAGAGGGACTTATCCCAACTGAGACAGTTGACCCTGGAGTTGTAGCTTTATAGTTTTGTAGTATTCTTTGTACTGGATTTGTCTCCAGCTTATTTCTGTTCTTTCTTCAGACTCATTGATGTATTATTTTAGACTCATGAGTTGTATTATGACTATTCTATTCTTATCTGATTCGTGTTCATTCTATCTTAGTTCTGTGATTGAGTACACTATCTTTTGGTGGTTCATTATATTAGATAGACTTTCTAGACAGCGTTCTACCGCCGATTCTGCGGCGTAGGCTGGGCGTTGTTTCCGACTAGTACCCTTACCCCGGGTGCGGGTCGTGACAGGAGTTGCTCGTGCTTGAGCAGTGGAGCGGGAAGAGGAAGCCACCTTCTTTCCCTTAGCAGTGGAAGTCTGTTTAGGTGCCATGGCGATTCTGAGTCCTCAAGAAAGAGACAAAGAAGAAGGGTTCTTGGAAAGCAAGGGTTTTGTGAAAACAGATAAAAGTTTCCCTCTCCAGACCTGGGACTATTTATAGAGTTCGGATAACTCTTCGAATCCCTAACCAAATCCGATATTAAATATTCGGTTATGATTTGGGACCACGTCAGCCTACCATTTAGGGAAGACAGATAGTCAGTGGATCCAGAATTTATACGCAGAGCAGATCTATGATTTTATGCTAAGGAGCTTTTACGCTCGAGAAGCCACAAATCTACGGTTTTACGCTCAGAGGCTATAAATCTACGGTTTTATGCCCAGGCTTTTACGCTCACGAGTTTTTACACTCAAGAGGCTATAAACCTACGATTTCACGCTCAGAGGCTACAAATCTATGATTTTATGCTCGGAAGCTTTTTACGCTCAGAGGCTACAAATCTACAATTCTATGCTCGAAAACTACATACTGCCAATTACAAGGGTTTACGCAGAAGATGTTCCTTTTTGGCTACAAAATATTCCAAGTGCCTGAAATACACAGAGTTCAGCATTGAAGACGACTATTCTTCTTGGGCCATTTGGAAGTTCATCCAAAGTCCATTCATAATACTTTACAAAAGTTCAAGTATGGCTTGGTCGACAGACATTTCTCGCCCTTTTTCAAAGGATTTTTTTGGGAAACTATTCTTGAAGATGATGATCTGAACAAGAATTCTTCATATCAGAGAAGTGACAGTTCAGAACTCTATGCAACTCCTCCTCCAAAAATAGCATGACAGTTTGGATCTTCAACTTAATACTAAGAGATTTCTACGCATCTTTTGTTACGCGTAAAAGATGGGATGAGATCAGATACTCTTTTATTAGAGTCGGCATAAAATTATTTAGACGTGCCGAAGTTGCACACTATTCAGACTTTCTTACAACAAATATGGCAAATCATCAGATGCGTAAAAGGAGACAAATTTATTAATCATGATTACATATGATGGAAATCCAGTCTACAAAGGGTTTTTCATCTTCATAATTACATATGATGGAAATTCTTTTTCTACAGAAGGGTTTCTTATTTTCGTTTGAGATCACACCAAGAATCTGTTTTGACAGGTTCTCATATTGGTGTAGATCTTTTTCGTCTTTTACAGCAGTTAATCGGCTTCCGCAGCCGATTAACAAGAAAATGATAAATGACGGAAGGATACAAAATTGGACATGTATCAATTTCGTAAGCCCATCCTCCATACGCCATGGCAGCATGCCCTAGATTTGTGTTGGAGGTTCAGACCCAACTCAATACTGGAAGACAGGGCCAGACTGCCTACTATCGTCCAGTGCCATAATGGGAGAAAATACAGCTTGCAAGCTGTGTGGCCAAATGAGACCATTCCTCTCTTCTGGACGAATCACCATATAAAATTGCTAATTATCCCGAGCAAAGGAAGCTATGATATCCTTCCATGATCCATCATTGCAGAGGACATTTGCTCGAAGACACCTCTTTTTACGGCTCCTTACATGCTGGAAGAACATGATCTTCTTCTTTCTCAAGTCAACCCGACGAAGCTCGACAACCATCTCTCTTTGTGGTGAAGGAAATGTAAGAAAAATTGGTTAACCCATTCGCCTTTATATAGGCAAGGGAGAACACACCGAATCCTAACAAACTCCTAAAAATTTGCCGAGAAATCAGCCTCGCGGAGCGAGTCAAACTTGACCGTTTCATGCTTCATTCAAAGTGTTTCAAATTATGAGGAATTTAAAAACTTTGAAGGGGGTCTTGTAGAAGCATAAAAAATACACTGGGGAATCATACGCGTAAAACCCTCAACATGCAGGAAGTCCACATAAAATAGAGCTCCAGCACTGGGTGGCGTGAAACATGACTCCAGAGCCATCGGCGTATAGTAGAGCTTCAACGCTATTCAACGTAAAACATAGCTCCAGAACAACCCACGTAATACAGTATTTCCAGACTACTTCGACGTAAAAAGGTTACTACATTGCCACTTCGGCGTAAAACCCATCTGCTTTTAAATGCAGCAGGAAGTTGTAAGAGGAACTCTTCGTATTCCTCGAATGAACCTGTCTGTGAAGCAGTGAACCTGACTCCTGACAAAGAGTACTGTACGGCGATCAAGAGGACGGCTATAATGATGATTCTGCACAGAGCCCCAGACTATCGTCTAGTGACATAACCCTTGATATAAGACGTCATTTACGCATTCAAGGAATACGCTGCCTACTTTACACAGGCAAAGACGAGCTTTTACGCTCAGGAAGAGACGAAACTTACCGCCACGTCAAAAGCTGTTATTCATACAGAACTCGAGGCACGTCTCTGCAGTTAATGCACGAGATGGGGGCAGATCTCTGCATTTAATGCACGAGATTTGGTTCTACTTTTAATGACTGTGTGAGCTATAATTAGGGCTAATACGTCCACATCACCATCCCCGCATATTACGCCAACCAGACTATTTTCAACTATAGGAGCACGCTGTATGCTATCTCCTCAAAATACGCCAACTCAGGCTATATTTGTAAAGGTGCGTGGTAAGGCTATCTGTCCCAGAATACGCTCAAAACCTCAGTCAAAGAAGGATAACTGGCTATCTTTACGCTGGTTACCTATCCATGCAGCATCAAACTTTACGCAGAACTTGGCTTCTACGCCAACATGACAGCTACTTGGCTTCTACGCCAATAGTACAGCTACTTGGCTTCTACGCCAATAGTACAGCTACTTGGCTTCTACGCCAATAGTACAGCAACTTGGTTTCTATACCAACATGACAGCTACTCGGCTTTTACGCTACAAGAACAGCTATTTGGCTTTGACGCCTAAGAGACAGTTATTTGGCTTTTATGCCAACTATCTCTACGCAAGGGGCAGTTATCTACGTGGCTTGCATACCGTGATCTTCGATAAGCGATTATACGCATTTCTACATAATGGTACATGCGTCACACGCCAATTCAGGAGATCATTCATACGTGGGTAGCAGTTATTATAACCGCTGCGTAAAAGGTGCAGCTCTCTCCGTTGTTCGATTTCTACGCCGACTGTAGCTGAACTCTATAAATAGATACTTTCGGTCACGGAGGTCCGGGGTCGAGACAAGGTCGAATCCAAAGGAGAGGAGAACAATAGAGGTCAAGGTCAAGAGAGCACATATAGAGAGCTTTAGCAACGAGAGTTCAATCCCTCCTACAGTCTTTGAAGCTTCTTTTTCGTCTTCTACAGCACTTCTTCGTCATCGTATGGTCCAAGGGACAAAGTGATCGACCGCAGATCAGACTCCTATAGCAATATTTCCCCAGAATTAAATTTTTGTACTTAATATCCTCGTATAGGGTTAATTGTACTTCTTTTTCTTGTTTGTAAACCAAAGAAAAGGTTTCGTATAAACCTAGTTTCAATTTCTTTCGTTTATTATCAAACAAGGACCAAGTATACGCAATCATGCCAATCGGTATGTATACGAAGGCTACTCCAATATATGGAATCCTCCAATACAACCGTACGCTGTAACATGAAACATAGTTCACAAGTGGTATATATTGTTAACACAAGTCACATGCACAACTAATCTCATCCATTGAATAAGTCAACTAATAGAGAAATAAACTAAATCAAATAGAACAAAAATAATCAAGTCTGATAAGTGAGAAAATAATAATCCAGAAGAGAAAATAATAATCCAGAAGTACTAATAGTCACGTGGAGATAAATCGACTACCAACGTCTATAGCATACTAAAATAACAGAGGAGGACGAAACTCCAATATAAAATAAAATGATAATAAAAGCGAGTATCAACTAAAAGATCCATCGACTAAGAGATATCAAGTAAGCTCAGAGGTTAAGACCTTCTCGACAGAAAATGAAGAATCAGGTCCCGGTCGATACTCCTGCGGATAGTCTTGATCGTCTACACCTGGGAAAAAAATTTGGATCCATGTCCTCAGAGGGACGTAACAAGATACAATAACAACATGCCACATAATACTAAAAATAAATATCCATAAGGTCTCCTAACCGTTCTATGTAAAATGCACGTTAAGGACAACATTCCTAAGTAGGGGCTCTTCTAACGAATAAAAGTGCTAGACACATGTCGTGCTTAACTGAGTCACTAGCGACCAACTAGAGAAAAGTAAATAAATGCTCAACACACCTAGCGCTCCTCCGAGTCACCCGTGGCCAACTCGAGGAAAAGTAAGTAAATTATAAGAGCCTCTATGCTAACAGTTGTCCTCCCTACTCCCATGCTCCTATACATGTCATATCTACAATACGATAATACCTCTGATAACTGCCAGGTCTTGTAGCATGCATTTTTATCAGCAGTTATTTTCTAATCGCCGCACGACCTATACGTAAAGGTGGTCAGCCTATTATGCAAGTTTGTGTCCTACATGAGACTCACAACTCGTGTAACAGATGTGTTATGGCAAAAGGAGATATAAAGATACCTCATAATCACGGGGTCTCGTAAATCTAGGTCAACACACATAATAAAAATAAGAGACAAAAAGACGACGCCATCCGTCGTTGCACCAACGACTTTCTTGGACACACAGTTTTATATAGCAAAATAAATAATAAATAAGCATAAAAAAATATACATACTAAAAATGAATGTAAATACACAGTACAGTGTCAAGGTATACTTGTGTGGCAAGAAATCAGTATAGTAAAGAAGTCCAGACGACAAGCACAAGAAATTAAAAAGTAGGGACTCTGAATGAACGTCTGCGGATGCTAAAATAAACATCACTAACGTCCTCCCCCCCCCCCAGAGTTAGCAAGATAGTTAGAAAATGGTAATCTTTCGTCCAATTTGGACACATAGGCAAAACAGTAATAGTGCGAGAATAATAATCCAGAAGTACTAACAGTCACGTGGCAACAAATCCACTACCAACAACTATAGCAAACTAAAATAAGAGAGGAGGATAAAGATCTAATATAAAATAAAATGATAATAAAGAGAGTATCAACTAAAAGATCCATCGACTAAGTGATATCAAGTAAGCTCAGAGGATAAGACCTCCTCGACAGAAAATAAAGAATCAGGTCCCGGTTCGTACTCCTGCGGATAATCTTGATCGTCTATACCTGAGAAAAAAATCTGGATCTAGTTCCTCAGAGGGACGTAACAAGATACAATAACAACATGCCACATAATACTAAAAATAAACATTCATAAGGTCTCCTAACCGTTCTATGTGTAATGCATGTTGAAGACAACATTCCTAAGTAGGGGGCTCTTCTAACAAATAAAAGTGTTAGATACACGTAGTGCTCAACCGAGTCACTAGCGGCCAACTAGAGGAAAGTAAATAAATGCTCGACACACGTAGTGCTTCTCCAAGTCACCCGTGGCCAACTTGAGAACAAGTAAATAAATCATAAGAGCCTCTACACTAGAAGTTGTCCTTCCCACCCCTCGTAAACCCCTCAAATATATATATATATATATTATAATTAATAATAAAAATAGTAAATAAATAGAGTGGAATAAAATGAAAGCAAAAACATTTTTTTAGAATTTTTAGGAACTTCTACGAATTTCTAGGAATTATATATAATAATAATAATAATAATAATAATAATAATAATAATAATAATAATAATAATAATAATAATAATAAAACAATGAACTAATCATAATAACTAACTAAACCCTAAGCCCAACTCCTAAACCTACCCACCCGCAAGTAGCAGCCGACCCCCCATATATACACATATGTCTATATATATTCACCTACACCAAAAACCCTAACCATACATCCCAAATTCCTCTCCCACTAAACCCTAACCCTACCCCTGTAGCCAGCGACGGACCCTGATGACCTCGACCACCCGCCGCCGCCGCTTGGAGCCGCCGGCCGACCGGATCCCGCACGACAACAGGCCCCCCGAACTCCCTATTTCAGGTTCGATAACTTTCTTATCTTTGATTCTTTTCTCGAGCGGTTTCTTCGTACACGTAGGCAACCTAACCACCTTCAGATCCCTTTAAGTAGAATAAATTTTAGTGTCCTGGTTTAAGAGAAAATTTGACTCAAAGTTGACCAAAAACCTGATTCTAAAACTGCATGAAAACAGTCCAACTACCCCTGTTCTTGTCCACTTTTCTCCCAACCTATTTAATATTTTCAAAATTTATTTGAAGGGACTTATAGACAACATATCCAGGATTAAAATTCTTCTTTTAGTTTAATTTAAGTTTGCTTTATTCGTCAAGTTATTTTTGTTGAAATTTGACTAAAAATTTATTTTTTAAAACATAAAACTTTGTGATACGGGGTACGTTCCGCCAAACCAGACTACCTCGTCGTGTACCAATTATACCAAAAGATGCGTATGATATTTCATGATGTGTGGACTTTCACGAAAGTTGATTTGGACATGTGTGCACGCCGAAATCAACCCGTATCAATTAAAAGTACCCCGTATCGGTGTTTTACAAATTACCCTACTAGCTTTTGTACGCTCATCGGATCGCAACAAAACTTGTGCTAATGAACTCGCAGAGTCTGACTTATCATGTGACCCGAGTTTCGTCTGATTCAGAGTCAGTCGACGAATCACCTTTTTGCGAGCCCCACGATTTGACTTGACGAGTTATTTTGTGACCGGCTCACCGGAATCCAAAACTAGATATACCATTGATTTTGTATCGTCGATTATGATTCGTTTGACCTATGATTTGTCCTATTTAGAGACCTTTAGTCTTGGCACATTTTTTGGTGCAAAGTGGGCTACAAGTAGACCCCGCTTTGACCCGAAATAACTATTTTAGTCCCTATGTCCAAATTGGACGAAAGGGTAATGTTTTCTGACTATCCCACTAATTTTGGAGATGTTGATGATATTTATTTTAGCATCTAGAGACGTTCATTCAGAGTCCCTACTTTTTGGTTTCTTTGCTTGTCGTCTTGACGTCTTTATTACACTGATTGCTTGCCAGACAAGTATACCTTGCCACACTACTGTTTATCTACATTTAATTACTGTATATTTATTTTTTGTTGCTTATTTCTTATTTATTTGCTATATAAAACTGTGCGTCCAAGAATGACTTGGGTGCAATGACGATTGCGTCATCTCTATTGTCTTTAATTACTTTATGCATGTTGACCTAGTTATACGGGACCACCCCATAATTGAGAGATATTCTTATATTTCTTTAGCCATAACATAGGTGTTCCACGAGTGTGAGTCTCATATAGGATACAGACTTGCGTAACAGTCTGGCAACTTTTATGTATAGGACGTGCGATGGATATGATATAACTGCTGATAGAAATGCATGCTAGAAGACTTAAAAGTTATTAGAGGTATGATCTTGTTGTGGATACGACATGTATAGAGTATGGGGTGGGGAGGACAATAAGTAGGTGTATGTGCTACTTTACACTTTTTCTTTTTGTAACCAGCAAGCTCCGCCGGAGATGCGTGGTGAGATGACCCTATATTATGGCATTTGCTGACGACTGAGGAGACATTACTCCCTGAGGCTACTGATTTCCTGAGAAAATCATGTCAATCCCATTTTTAGCCAGACAGGCTATGCGTTGGAAAGTTGTTCTCAAAAGTTTATTTTACATAGACGATTAGGTGACCCTTTAGATGTTTATTTTCAGTACATTATTGGCATTCTTTTACTGTATCTTGTTACGTACCTCTGAGGACCTGGATTCAGATTTTTTCCCCAGGTATAGACGATTATGACTACCGTAGAAGTACAGACCGGGACCTGATTCTTTATTTTCTGTCAAGGAGGTCTTACCTTCTGAGTAGCAGTGATTATCTTGTTAGTTGATGGATTATTATATGATACTCTCTTCATTTAGCATATTATTTCTATATTGGAGTTTTATCCTCCTCTCTCATTTTAGTTTGCTATAGTGTTGGCCGTGGGTTTGTCTCCACCCGAGAGTTATTTCTTTGATTATTTCGTGCTTTAGACTTTTAGTTATTTGATTGGTATTTTATTACTTGTGTCTGTGGATGAGATTAGTTGCCCGTGACTTATGACAATATATACCACTTGTGAATTATTATTCATAATATAGCGTACGTATTTGATATGGTTTCTATATAATAG
Organism: Iris macrosiphon; assembly: GCA_036927795.1. Taxonomy (NCBI): domain Eukaryota; kingdom Viridiplantae; phylum Streptophyta; class Magnoliopsida; order Asparagales; family Iridaceae; genus Iris; species Iris macrosiphon. The sequence continues at coordinate 74,410,713 of JAYESA010000008.1, read as the reverse complement.
AGTTGCCATATACATACGACTGTCATGCTTACTTATTCCTAATCCTACGTATTTTGGGATTGGGGCATGACATATTTTTGTGGTGGCCCATACAGGTCGAGATATATATTGTTTCAGTTACATTATTGTGCCGAGCAAGCCTGCAAATAGGATTAGAGTCTAGGATCTCATCCACTCATATTTAATCATCTTTCTTGATTCCAATTTTGTACTCTCATTGATTGCTTGGTTTGCATCTACCTTGAACTTGTTCTAACGATTATCCTTATCTTCATATCTTGCGATATGAATCTTCGTAGTGGATGTGTTGCTACCCTCGTCATCACTACAGGCAACTCAACAACTCCGGAAGGATCGAGAGTTCTTCCTTCTACGATGATGTCCCCTACTACAACACTCTAGCCAGGATAATTATCACAGAAAGGCCAGACACCACCATCGTTTCAGCAGAACCCTCAGATTTTAGCGCCTATGGTGGGGCATCAGGCACAACAGACTACAATTCCCCAAGGTGGGAGTATGCTACCACTGCCACCACAGTTCTTACCTCAATTTGCCTCCAAGATACCCTTCGTGCCACCTCCACAGCCATTTTTGCAAACTGACTAGAATATTATGTAGTGTCCCGCTCCACGTAGGCACTATGTACAAGTGATATCACTTTGCTTACTCGAGCGAAAGTCTTATCTGAGAGTTTTCGACCAAACTACAAGATAATTGATCAATGTTAGTAGGCAGAACTGCATTCTCTGATTCTTGTACGCCTTAATAATGAATTTGAGTATTTGAATTGCTTGTTTGCTTAATAAGATAAGTTGCATGAATGATAGAACGGAAACCTGCCTCTGCCTAAAAGAGTTAGAGCCATTGCCATGCTAAGTATAAGAAATGTTGCATGCTAGTACACTGACACAACTAACAAACCTTGCCCTGCTAAGGAAAGAGTAGAACTGCATGTTGCACTAAAAGGAGATAAATAGACCCGTGATGTGCCAGCTTCAACTAAAAGATCGTTCATATGTTTGCTTGTCATCGTGTTTATATTTGCTTGTCTTGAATGCTAAAGCTTGATAGAATGTATACTTGTTTAGATAAAAGAGTAAATGCTTATCTTGTTTGTGCAGTGACTAGTAGCCCGCCCTGATGTTCCGGTCCTACGGGATCCAGAGGGTGAGTCTATTAGATAAGAGATTGATGGATTGAAAGTTGCATTGTCACGTTGTGTTGCTATTGTGATATGCTTATGAAATATAGGAGCTTGCGATGGATGGAGGACAAACAAAATATGGGAGACTAATAACGCACCCTGAGCTCGGGGTACGAATATTAGAATGGAGGATGGATATGATGGGGTAAGACTAATAGTGCGCCCTGATGTTCCGGTCCTACGGGATCCAGGGGGCGTGACTATTAGATGGGAGGCGGTGCTTCTGTTGAGAAGAGTTGAGTCTGTGTTAGAGAAGTTAGCTTGTTCATGGAGATAGCTGTATTCAAATAGTTAGGGAGCATGCTAGGCTAGCCTTCTTGCACTCCTAACTGTTTGATGCAGAGACGGACAGGAAACTAAAAAACCTTATACATATATGTTCTTGCATATTATTGCTAACTTGTATGTCTGCTGCAGGGATAACCGGTCGACAAGAGGTAAGAAACATAAGAGTTTATATACATATAGCATGCTTGTCCATGAACATATGCATCTTAAGAGTTTATCTGATGGTGTTTCATGCATTTGCATCGGTTGGACAATGGCTATTACTGAAGAGATGAACCATGAGTCACATATGCTAATAGCATCAGATAAAGGAGTCATTAGTTAGCTGGATTATCGCTACCGATCCTGAGTTTCTCGGGGACCAACCTCTGATTGATAGCTCAACTTGTGTGCTTGATTTAATAATAGTTCCTAAATGCTGCTTGTCCCTAGAGTCTTGTGTATAGCTCACGAGACACGTTGCGCACACCCGGATTGGTACATCGTGCTTGAACTGGTTACCTCAATTGTTTGGTTGTATTGGATTCTGTTTTCAAAGATGTTTCCAAAATAAAGATAGTAATATGACTCTGTCCCTTCTGCATGTATCGAACATAGGTAAAAGTAGCAAGATCACTAGTAATGTAATATTTTGCTACATGATTACTTAGTGTGGGTTTCAGGGGGTGTAACTTCTGTTCAGTTATTTTATCTCACCAGTACTTATAAAATTGCTGACCCATCAACAGTGTGCTTGTTCTCAGGTACTGGATCGCCGAGGAAGAGATAGGCGTGCCTCATCCCTATGACCCAAAAATCTAGAGTCGATGCCTTGAGCCGTATCGAGATTGCTTTGAGCTGCTTTTGTATAGAGGGATATAATGTATGGAACGGTGCCATTATAATCGATAAGAATGAGAGCTTGAGTGAATTGTAACCTCGGCCATGCACCGCTTGTAACACTTTTGATTATTAATAAAGATCATGTTTTCATATGCCATTGAGTTCTTTACTTTTCTGCAAAATATATTTGCCGCTGCTTCTCTCTTGAATAGCTTACTTGCCCTTGTTCAAAGCTTTGGCCTTGTGCAACCGCACTTTAGGCTTGCACGACATCATGCCCATGCGAGGATGATCGATTCCGTAGGGGCCAAAGTGAGGACGAACGACCCTGCAGGACCGGGGCGTGACATGTTACCTCTACACAATCATGTGTCTAATGTAGGCTCAGTGACAACATAATGAGCTGCTGAGACAAGCTCTTATAGCTGCAATAAATTGGCCTCCTTTTCCACCACCAGCCCCGGTGCCAGCACCAGCGCCACGACCTTACGAGGGCAACATTAAGGGTTTCACTCAGATGAACTCGAAGCACTTCAGAGTTACGGAGGCTCCACTGGAAGTCTCCGAGTGGCTCAGTAGAACTGAGAAGTTGTTGAAGGTATCGCAGCTACAGGAGGATCTATGGATGACAATAGTAGATCTTTTACTTGAGGATAATGCTCACAAATTGTGGAAGGGTGAGTATAGACGATTTTGCACCGATTAGACTTGGGAGTAGTTTTACACACTCTTCAATGAGAGGTTCTTCTCCACCAATATTTGAGATATTCTTTACAACCAGTTCCTTTATCTCAAACGGGAGAATATAACGGTGGACGAGTACGATGCAGAGTTCAGCTGATTGAGTCACTTTGGTAAGATATTGATTCCTACGCAGCTGGAGAGAGTTAAGAGATTCCACAATGGGTTATCACCAGATATTAGGAGATTCACTAGTGGGCAGTCGAGGATATCACATGCGACAGTTTTGGAGGAAGCGAGAAGTTAAAAGCTCCTTTTGAAGGAGACACAGCAGATGCTGAGACTCCCCGCACTAGCAGCTACGCCAACTAGAGTGCCTCAGACAGACCCATTAGTCGTTCCTTGGCACATCAGCAGCAGTAGAGAGCGGACTCATACCAGGCTCAAGAGAAGCCCCTCTATAATTACTTTGGGAAGCGTGAACACCTTTTGAGAGATTGCTAAACTTGGTTGGGACAATGTCTGAGGTGTAGGTCTGGACATCACATGTCTAGGGATTGTCCGAAGCAACAAGCCTTAGCACTTTCTTACCCCATGCAGAGGTCAGCACTTTCAACACCGTGACCAGCTAGCAGATGCCAAGGCCTGGAGCACCAGGAGCTAGAGCACTCCGACCACCAGTAGGGGAGGATTTCAGTGGGGACCACCGCTACCCACTCAGGTGGAGCAGTTTGCTAGGGCCAGACCACAGTGACCTCCTCAGAGTATTGGACAGGCTTTTGCTATAGAGATAGATGATACAGAGCAGGAGATTGATTTTATAGCATGTATTGCCCTTGTTGTTACCTTTTCTGCTGTGACACTATTTGATACGGAAGCCACACACTCGTTCATATCTTCTAGTTTTGCTGCCAAACACAATATTACTACTACACCTTTTTCTGGATGTTTTAGAATTCTCACCGGGGGAGGAGTTGTACCTGTTAGCCGTGTTTGTAGATCTTGTTCTATATTAGTTCGTGGCCAAGAGATGAAAGCTCGACTCTTAGTCTTTCTCATGTCGAACTTCGATGTTGTTCTTGGGATGGACTGGTTAAGCCAATACCATGCTTTCTTCGACTGCTAAGGAGGAAGCATTCTCTTTAGAGTACCAGGCCAGCCAGAGCTTGAGTTTGTACGAGGATCCACTGAGATGCATGATAAGTTAGAGGATGGTGCTCAGATGGCATTGGATGACGTCGCTTATCACTCTATCATTCTAGAGTTTTAAGACGTATTCCTAGAATATTTGCTAGGGCTACCTCCGGATAGAGATATGGAATTCTTGATCGAGTTGTGTGACACTCGTTCCCAGATTTGATATTATTAAAATTATGATATTTAATTTTTTCCCTGTATATGTATTCTTGCTGTATTGTGCATGTTGGTTCCTGTCTATATGTTGTACTTTATATGTTTGGATTCCTGTTTATTGTGAGAGACTACTCGAGACCAATAGTGAACACATATTGGCAATTGCCATGAACCCATACTAGGACCCGTACGTAGGATGAATACCTGACATGGTTCACTTTTGGAACCATTAAGCCTATTTTGGGTGGTTGAGATTTGTTTGGAGAGTGTCATGACTTAATCCTATGACTAACCTCATTTCTCCACTTGGTATATATATATATATATATATATATATATATATATATATATATATATATATATATATATATATATATATATATATATATATATGGTTTCTCTCTTCTCTCCCATTCTCCCTCATTTCTACTTCCTTTCTTCTTTTTTCTTCCTCCTTCCCTCCAGAGCTCCCCCTTGGCCGAACCCTAGCCTAAGCCCTAGTCCTAGACTTGGTTCTTGGAAGAGGTTTGTTAGTCCACCAAGGCAAGTACATCTTGCTCAAAGTGGTAAAGCTATAATTTTTAGATTTATATATATATAAGTAGTAATTAAAATATATTTGATGAAAAAATATTCTCATTGACGTGCTCATTATTTTTAGTTCTTAGAGTTTTAGGTTTTGGTAAATGGTTTGGAGTAGATTTGAGTTTCAATTTAGGGTTTTTCATGGGTTCTATAAGTTTTTCTTGGTTTTGATCTATTAAAACTCATTTTTTTTTTCAAAAACTAGTAGTTTCATGTGATAAAACATTTGATTTTGAGCAATTTTTGGCTTTTGTTTCACTGAATTTGGACTTAAAATGAAGATTTTATGAAGAAAACGAGTTTTAGGATTTTTAGAGCTTTTTCCATGGAGTTTTTGCTGTTTTGGGACGAAAGAGTTCCATGGACCAAGCTACATGTGCCCCTTCCAACATGACGCCTATCTTGTTAGGCGCATGACTGTCTCTGCATATGCGTTCCTAAGCTGAATGCATAAAACACTGAACGCATGCGATTTTCCAAAGAGTAAGTGTTCACGCGGCCAGAAGCTCATGCGGCCTGTTGTCCATGCGGCCAGCTTATCATTTGACTTAGAAGCGACATATGTGTCTTTTCCCTGTACGTCTTTTTGTGCACACCATTTTTATGATTTTGTCTTTTCTCTAACACACATTTATGTTATGTCACATCGGTCACTTATCTTACTTGCATTTATGATCCATCATTTAGTACTTGTCCCGAAGAGTAGACTTTGCCTTGAGCATGAGCCAAATTTGTCCATGCGACACCTGTCTCATGAGACGACCTGTTGTATGCGACCAGTTAGTTTATGCAGCAACTCATCCATGCGTCCAGCTCTATGCAGCCAGTTGCTCATGCACATGATCAGTGCATACGCCCTGTCCCATGCGGTGCACATAACTATGCGCCTATGCGGCCCTAGTGACCCATATGTACGTTTTGTTTCACTTAGTTAATGTTTCATGAAACATTTTTATTGAGTGTTATGTTCTATGTGCTAATCCCAATGGTTGCTTGTATTGTGACTCTAAGTATAATGGACTTAGTGAATCAGACTGTGCTAGACATGGCTATGTGCTAGAACCGACTATGCGCATGACATGATTACATGTTAGATTAGACTATGTGTTGACTTTATTGAGTTGGAAGTGATATTGGCCTAGTACCTGCTAAGTGGACTCAAATTAGTAGATTATTTACCTTTGTACGTCGGATAGAGTGAGGGGGGTAGTTCTGCTCGGGAGACGATCTGCAATCCCGGTCCTTATTTGGTTTAAGGATTGTGGATCTGCTCCAGAGGGGTTCACATTTTTTCTTTACATATGTTCGGCAAAAAAATTGTTACTTCAAGGATTTCATATAAATTAAGGCTTCTGTCACGACCTACACCCGGATATTAGAGCACGAGTACGTAGGTACGTCCAACCTACGCCGCCGTATCGGCGGTAGAATGCTGTATGGGTCAACTCTACTATCTAAACATCTCACATAATATATACAAGGTACCTATCAATCATCTCAACTCCAAACGGAGGAATAATATGGTATCTCATAAATGTAACTATACTCAATCATAATGCAAACTAAGGAAGATAGAGCACGAATGGAATAACGAAAGAAAGAGAATCACAATACATCCACAAGACTGAAATAATATACATGTCATAAGTCTCAATAACAGTCTAATACAAGTCCACCAAAATAATCTAAATCTCCTCAGGCTCTGGTACTAAGTACTCTTGGTCTACAGGAGTATCCTCTAATGGTATGCCCTCCTGCGGTCCGTAGAATATGGGACACTGGTCTACGAGCCAATCATCAAAACAAAAACCCAGTCAGGATTGGAGCAAAGTATATACCTCTGAAAGCAGTTTTAAATACATAATCGAGAATATAAAATATATAATAGAAAAGAATACAAGATAACTAAACTATAGAATGTAATGAACTAGAGTGAACAGGTAATGTACTGGTAAGAAGAACATGCAATAGAATATCTACAATATAATGGAAATAACTGAAATCTAACTAATGTGCCATGGAATACAAGTTCATTATATGATCGGTTTAGGTTGAATACGAATACAATATGGTAACTCAATTACAATTATGATATGTAATCGACATGTACACGAATACACTGGGGCTTGATCACATAATCAACTCCTACTCCCCTATCCCCAACTAATACTAATGGATCCAATCATGATACATTATGAACACAAATATGGGCACACTGAACACGAGTAGTGTGTGTACATGAATATAAGCACACTGAATACGAGCAGTGTGTGAACACGAAGTACACTAAATTAATACCCGATACACACGATGAAATATATGTGAAGGAGTACCCGCTGAACACGGTAAGGGATAACATCTCCTGACAGGATCCATATAGTACCAGTCCGTGAAATTACTGTGTCGGAATCAAGTATACAGTTCTAAAATATGATATATATACTATTATGAAATAAAAACTAACAAAGAAATGTACTCGCCTGAGGTCCTGAGCAAGGTGTATGTCTCGAGGCCCAAACTAGTGTCACACAGACCTATATATGGTATATTGCATCAATACAAGATTTTGGAATGAAAATAAGTTAAACTAGTTCAATTCTAGGTCATAAAGCCATTCTAAGTCAAAATAGTCAAACTAGGTCAAACTAGTCAAACTTGGTAAAACTAGCTATTTCTAGGTTGTATGAGTCTATCTTTAGGATATTGGATCCATACACTATGTAACTAGGCTATACTAGCTATGTTAGGATACTAGGATACCAATAAAATATCGTATCGTAAGATATGCAAGTTATTAGATATGAAAATACTATAATATATATATATACATGACAAAATATATAGTACTCCTAGCCAAACTAATATTAAGTGGATACCTTGGCTTTGAACCAAATACGATATCACACCACCTACACACCCATCTTGATATACAAACTCAATACCTTGAGTATAAACCAATCCCTTGACATTACCTTGGTATCACAAGGTAATCCAATATCTAACATTAGCTAACTAACCAACATATCTCACTATACACTAACATGCACTTAAACTTATAACAATACTATACCAACTATCATAACTAACATACCCAATGGATATTCGATACCCATACCCAAGATACCTCAACTCTCATTACCTTGGTATAACTCAGGGTAAACTAGAAATAATACTAAGCATATATATATATATATATATATATATATAACTCACTAACAATATACATAACTAACTTATCAAAATAACTAACTTAGCTTATTACTAGCTTAGCTTAACTTATCTACAACTTAATTATAAGCACTTGCTATATACTAAAGCTACTGCTGCTTATCGCTGTTGCTGCAACTTATCTCTACTGCAGCTGCTGCTGCTCACTGCTTCTGCTTATTGCTGCTGCTGCTGCTGCAGCTTATCTCTGCTGCTGCTGCTCACTGCTTCTGCTTATTGCTACTGCTGCTGCTGCTGCTCACTGTTGCTTCCTGCTGCTTTTCGGCCTTCTCACAAGCACACATACACAGACACACACACACACACACACATACACCCACCCACCCACCTATACACACATACACTCACTCTCTCTCTCTCTCTCACACACACACACGCATATATATATATATATATGTTACCACATACCCACTCTAATAATGCACATGCACTCTCCTATTCTCTCATGACCACCAACACATCAAAATAAAATAGAAACATACATATAATTATATATATATACATATATATCATATAAGAATTATAATTATAATACTCTAATAGCTATAACCATGGCAAATTGAAATGAAATGCATAAAAACAAACACGTGGAGTGCACCATACCTGTATTACACTCAATCTATGATACACTTGCGATATGGCTCCACCACCCCACCAAACGTACCTCGAAGGACACAAGTAAGTCTAAAATCACTATTAGAAGCAACACGAAGTGTTAGCTATTCGTCTACGTGCCCGTGTCAAAATGTGACATGCTCAAACCCCCGTGTCGGAAGAAAACTCTCAAATCAACATGTATCACCAAATTATCGGGATACGACCTACACGTATCCAATTGTGCATACAATACTAGTCACACACAATCAAACACATGTCAATTTGGTCTAATTGACCTATTGACAAACACAAGATGTGCCAATCTCGAAATTCTCCTAAAGTTGACACAAAATACCACATAACTTTCTCCATATGCCTCCTATGAACCTAATTCTAATTCCTATGGGTAGCCTTAGTACATGTGAGGATTCTTAATGATTTAATTACAGATTTAGAATCTAATTAGAGAAAAAAAAACTGAATTATACCTATTAAAAGATGGATTCCCAATACAATTCTCCAAATGAGTGTCAAGAGCCTTCAACTTGTAGATCCTTGCTCCTCCTTGTAGATCCTTTGTTCCTCCTTGTAGATCCTTACTTCCTTCTTGTTCTAATAGCCTCCAATGATGAATAAGGAAGGAATTATGAAAAAAATTGGGTAGAAATTGGTGTAGGGATAAAGAAATTTGGAAGAGAGAAATTCTAGATCTAGATTTGGAATAATAAATAAAGAGAGAGAGAGAGAGAGTCTCTCTCTCCACCCCTATGGTGGCCGGCCTCTACCCCATCCTCCAAGCTACTATAAAATGTCTACAATACCCATGGGGCTTGTCATGAAGGAATTAATTAAGGACGGAAGGTTCTAGTCTAATTGGTTTAACTAATTAATTCATCCTCCTAATGAATGAGCTTACTATTGGGCTCAATTATAACTAAAATTAAATGATGGTCCATGGATCTAATCTAAACTAGTTAGGTCCACTAACACAAGTCCAAAATAAAATCTAACATCTAACAATAAATAATTAATACAATAAATAAATATTCAACATGCATAATATTTAATTAATTATAAAATGACCAAAATATCCTTTCCTAGAAAATATGGTAGTGACAAATCTACCCCCCTTAAAATAATTTTGTCCTCAAAATTCAAAGACGAAACTACCCCCAAAAAATAAAACAGAATCAGGAAAGAACATACCTCAAGGTACAAATAAATATGGGTAACGCTCTCGCATTTTATTCTCCCTCTTCCAGGTAGACTCACCAGAAGAGTGATGCCTCCATGCGACGCGTACCAAGGGAATGGTTTGGTTCCTTAGCACCTTCTCTCTCCGATCCAGAATCTCAACTGGTTGCTCTGGATAGCTAAAAGTAGGGCCCACTTCTATCTTCGAGTGATCCAACACGTGACTAGGATCAGCCACGTACCGTCTCAACTACGATACATAAAATACGTTGTGCACTCCCTCCAATACAGGTGGCAAGTCTAGTCTATAAGCAACTGCACCGACCCTCTCGAGAATACTGAAAGGTCTGATGAATCACGGATAAAGCTTTCCGCCTCTACCAAAATGAATCATGTTTTGTATCAGAGAAATTCTCAGAAACAGCAAACCACCAACCTAGAATAAAACACAACCTTAAGAACTTTAACAAAACAAACAATCACAAGCAATACAAAACAAAATCTATGCCACAAACTCCAATGGTCTCTGGTGGCTATCGGCCCAATGCCACTGTCTATCCTATGCTACCCGAAGTCTATCCCTGATGAGATTCACCTTCTCAGCTGCATCCACGACCATTTTTGGTCCCAATAAGGCTCTCTCACTAACATCATCCCATGATAACGTAGTACGACATCTCTGTCCATACAATGCCTCAAATGGTGACATCTCTATACTGGCCTGGTAGCTGTTGTTATTAGAAAACTCTACCAAGTGAAGATGAACCTTCCAAGAGCCTCAAAAATCTAAAACATAAGTGCGTAGTATGTCCTCGAGAGTCTGAATAGTCCTCTCTGACTGCCCGCCTATCTGAGGGTGATATGCGGTACTGAACTTGAGCTAAGTGCCCAAGCTAGCTTGTAAACTCCTCCAGAAGTGGGACATGAAGGGACTATCCCGATTCGAGACTATGCTCACAGGAACTCCATGCAATCTGATTATCTGATGCAAATATATCTCCGCGAGCTTCTCCATAGACGTACCCACTTTGAATGGCAGAAAGTGGGCTGATTTGGTCAACCTGTCTACGATGACCCAAATTACATCTTTACCTCCTGGAGAACGCGGAAGCCCTGAAACAAAGTCCATCGTCACATACTCCCACTTCTACTCTGGAATGGGTAAAGGCTGAGGCAATCCACCTGGCCTCTATCTCTTTACCTTTACCTTCTGGCATACCAAGCATCTGGATACGAAGCTAGCTACCTCCCGCTTCATACCATACCACCAAACATGCTCTCTCATGTCCCTATACATCTTGTTAGCACCTGGATGTATAAAATACTGAGATCGATGCGCCTTTTGAAGAATCTTCTCGCGTAATGCTCCACTCGGCACATATAATCTGGTACCATGCCACAATGATCCATCATCTACGATACTGAAGTCCTCTGCCAATCCTATTTAGACTTGTGCTCTGATGCTCCTTAGAGACTCATCCTCGAACTGTGTGGCTCTGATATTGTCCATCAACTCTGACTATACCTGAGGTCCTCACATATGTTCTGTAACTCCAGGAACTAATACCTCAATACCCAAGCTATCAAGATCAGCCAACAAATGTCTGTCCTTCGTCAAGTACATAGCTACTGGATACCTGCTCAAGGCATCCGCAACTATGTTGGCCTTCCCTTGATGATACTGCAAAGCAATGTCGAAGTCCTTCATCAACTCCAACCATAGTCGCTGCCTCATGTTGAGCTTTTTTTGGGTAAATACATATTTCAAGCTCTTATGATCTGTAAAGATCTCTACCCTCTCTTCATACAAATAGTGCTTTCACAGTTTAAGAACAAAAATAACTGCTGCCAACTCTAAGTCATGGGTAGGGTAATTATTCTCATGTGGGCGTAATTGCCTGGAAGCATAGGCAATCACCTTCACGTTCTGTTGCAATACACAATCTAAACATTTATCCAATGTATCACTATACATAGAAAATCCTCCTGCCCCTGATGGCAATGTCAATATTGAGCTATAGTCAACCTCTTCTTTAGCTCCTCAAAAGCAGGCTGGCAATCCTCAGTCTAGATGAACTCCATGTCCTTCCTGATTTGTCTAGTCATTGGCTCCACAATATTGTAAAAATCCTGAACAAACCTCCGATAATTGCCTTCCAGTCCAAGAAAACTTCTGATCTCTTCTACTGAACTCAGGGTAGACCATGACTTAACTGCTGAAATCTTCTTCGGGTCTATTGAGATCCCGTCTCCTGTAATCACATGCCCGAGAAATTCAACCTTATCAAGGAAGAACTCACACTTTGAAAGCTTGCCATATAGCTTCTCCTTCCTGTGGGTCTCCAGAACTATCCTCAGATGCTTCTTATGCTCCTCCGAGGTCTTCGAATAAATCAATATATCATCAATGAATACTACCACAAACTGATCAAAGTACTGATGAAACACCTTATTCATAAGGTTCATGAATATCTCCGGGGCATTGGTCAACCCAAACGGTATCACCAAGAACTCAAACTGCCGATACCGAGTCCTGAAAGCTGTCTTCAAAATGTCTTACTTTTTCACTTTCACCTGGTGGTACCCCAACCTCAAGTCTATCTTCGAGAATACCTTCGCTCTGCTCAATTGATCAAATAAATCGTCAATCCACGGCAACAGGTATTTATTCTTGATAGTGAGGTTGTTGAGTGCCCTATAGTCGATACACATGCGTATTAACCCATCATTCTTTGGTACAAATAATACTGAAGCACCCCACGAGGATGAACTGGAGCAAATGAATCCCTTGTTCTGCAACTCATCCACCTGCTTCTTCAACTCCGCCAGTTCACTGTTGTTCACCCTATAGACGTGCTATGATATTGGCTCTGCACCTGGCACCAAGTCTATAGAGAAATCTATATCTCTGTTAGGTGGCAATCCTAACAACTCCTCCGAAAAGACGTCCATATACTCTACAATCAATGGATGTGGCAGCTCATGCTCTTCTACCAAAGCTCTACAGAATTCTCCTTCGCTCTGCTTTGCTGCTCCTCTGACGAACTCAAACTCTGGCTCTCCTGGTGTCTGGAACAAAACTTTGCCTCCACGATAATCGATATTAGCATGATGCCTACTCAACCAATCTATTCCGAGTACTATATCATAGCTCAGAAGTGGCATTATGAGTAGACATACGCTCAACTCTCGGCCTCCCAAAAAACTCTCTGGTCCTTGCAAACATCACTAACCAGGATAATGCCACCCCCGGTCGTGATCTTGTAAGTCCTCGCTAACGGTTTAGACTCAAGATAATATTTTAGAGCAAAAGATACAGATACAAAACTATGTAAAGTAGCATAATCAAATAAAGCATGAGCTGAAAAAGAATCAAGATAGATTGAACCTGAGATAACATCACCGACTGGCTCCTCCTCCTCGACGGTCAAGGCGAAAGCTCGTCCCTGTGGCGGGGCACCTCTCTGCTACTGCTGCTGGTGCTGAGCGAACTGCTGCTGTTGTGGTGGTAGAGGAGGTCCTCTCTACTGTCCTGCTGGTGGTCTCGTGGGTGCTCTCTGTTTTTGAGCTCCGCCCTGAGCTGGACGAGCTGGAACTTTAGGACAAGCCCTCAACTGATGGTCTCCTGATCCGTAGAATAAGCACTGGCCCAATCTCATCCTGTATGCATCCCATCCATATCCCTGTTTCTTACAGAAAGTGTAAGGAATAGCTGTCCTCTGGATCTGGTGCATCTGTTGTGCTGACGCTCTAGCTGGTCCATGATACTGCTACATCGGCTGCTGGAAATGGCTTTGGTACTGATGCTGAAAATGAGGCCGCTTTATTGGACCCGTGTTGGTACTGGATCCTCCTATATCTCTCGGCCTCTTAGAGCCAAGCTCTAGATCATCCTCTGTCCACTGTGCCTGTCTCAGAATCTCTTTAAAAGTAGCGGTGGGATCTCCATTCGTATGTGATTTAATCTCCATGTTCAGGCCCTTCTTGAACTTCCTGGCTCTTCATCTGGGGTTTTGCCCCTCCACAAATTGGCCTAATCTACAATACTCTGCTGCATACTCATCCACTGTCATACCTCCCTGAATAAGGTACTGGAACTGTCTCTCTAGAGATGTCAGAACCACATCTGGAAAGAACTTTTTCTTGAAGAGATCTTTGAAAGCTTCCTAAGTAAGTCCTGGTGTTGAGATCCTGGGGTCCGTCCTGAACCAAGTCAACACAATATCGAACATCATGTTCCCTGCGGCCTCTATCTGCAACCTCTCTGGAATCTGCGCCAGTCATAGGTTCCGTTCAATGTCTTCTATCCAATTATCAGCATAAATGATCTCTTAAGTGCCTTTAAAGTCCTTCAGCCCCATCCTTTTAAAATCTACGATAGTCCCCAGCCTCGGCTGCTGCGGGGTAAACTAAAGGGTACCGTCTGGGGCTGGACTAAAGGGACTCTCTCGACTGCTGCAAGCGCAATCTGGTGAGCATTCTCAATGCCCTGCCTCATAACCTCTGACTGATGTTGCTGTACCTCCATCATCTGCTGAAAAAGTGCAAACATCTGTGTTTGATCGATCGCAGATGGTGGGGGTGAAAGATCCCCTGAAACTGCCGGCGCTGCCCTTTGTACCGGAGGTGGAGCCCCTCCGAAAGCTGTTACGGAAATGCCTACCTGGATCGGTGAAGTGAACCTCTGGAATATAACTGCTGGAATAGCGTCTGATGGTGTTGCCCTCATAGGCGATGAAGTGACTGACCTCGCTGACATTGTGCCTGTGTGCTGGAAACGCGTCTTCGGCGGCATCCTGAAGCTAGATGGAACAGAGGAATCAATATTGAGTATGATACGATATCATCAAAGAAGGACATATTTTATTCAAAGTAAAAGAAACATTCTAATAGAAAAAGATAACAAAACTGATATGAAAAGTGTTTCCTAGTTGTGATTGAGTATACTCTCAGTCTAAATCCTGTATCCTAAAGAAGCAATACTCTAGGTGAGTACTACTACGATTTTGCTCTAATTGTGACTCTAGACCTGCATGGGCCACCACTAAAAATGTATCACGACCTGCTCTCTGATATTCGTGCACGAGTACGTGGGTACGTCCAGCCTACACCGCAATATCTACGGTAGAACGCTGTCTAGGTTAACTCTACTATCTAAATATCTCACACAATATATACAAGGTACCTGTCAATCATCTCAACTCCAAACGTAGGAACAATATGGTATCTCATAAATGTAACTATACTCAATCACAATGCAAACTAAGAAAGATAAAGCATGAATGGAATAACGAAAGAAAGAGAACCACAATACATACACAAGACTTAAATAATATATATGCCATAAGTCTCAATAACAGTCTAATACAAGTCTACCAAAATAATCTAAACCTTCTCAAGCTCTAGTACTAAGTACTCTTGGTCTACAGGAGTATCCTCTAATGGTATGCCCTCCAGCGGTCCGTAGTATGTGGGATACTGGTCTACGAGCCAATCATCTGAAAAATATATCCAGTCAGGATTGAAGCAAAGTATATACATCTGAAAGCAGTTCCAAATACATAATCGAGCATATAAAATAGATAATAGAAAAGAATACAAGATAACTAAACAACAGAATGTAATGAACTAGAGTGAACAGGTAATATACTGGAAAGAAGAACATGCAATAAAATATCTGCAATAAAATAGAAATAATTAAAATCTAACTAATGTGCCATGGAATACAAGTTTATTATATGATCGGTTTAGGTTGAACACGAATACAATATAGTAACTCGATTACAAGTGTGACATATAAGCGACATGTATACGAATACACTGGAGCTTGATCTCGTAATCAACTCCTACTCCCCCATCCCCAACTAATACTAATAGATCAAATCACGATACATTACGAATACGAATATGGGTACACTGAACATGAGTAGTGTGTGTACACGAATATAAGCACACTGAACACGAGCAGTGTATGAACACGAAGTGTACTAAATTAATACCCAATACACACGATAAAATACATGTAAAGGAGTACCCGCTAAACACGGTAAGGGATAACATCTTCTGACAGGATCCATGTAGTACCAGTTCGTGAAACCACTGTGGCAGAATCAAGTATAAAGTTCTAGAACATGAGATATATACACTATTATTAAATAAAAACTAATAGAGAAATATACTCGCTTGAGGTGTCACTACCACATTCTGAAAACAGAGGTATTTTCGACTTTTTATAAATTACTAATATTATGGTATTTATATTAAATAATTTCTCGATATTGTATTTAAATTAATAATTGCATGAGGTGAGTATTTAAATATTTACAGTGTTCATTAATGTTTGAGCTAGTAGACTTGACCTAGAAGCCCACTAGACGAACACCTGACAGAATTATGGGGATTATGTATTTAATCGTTTTATTTAGAATTTAATTATTGGAGGCCGTAATTAATTACCGTGATTTATTTAATCGATGCACCTTGCCGTTGCTTCGACATTTGGAGCGCTACCCTAGCTTTTGCCTTCCAACAAATTTCACAACCTTGCCCTGGACATGCCTTCCTTCCTTTCTGCCATTTTTGTAATTCATAATTATGCTCTCTTGTGCTTTATTTTAGCTGCACAATAATCGTTGCGGACGTTTATTTAAATTCTAAATAAATTTCAATTTTGTATCGTTGTGCATTCCAATCGAAATTGGAGGCAATCTTGGCCTATTTTTCGTGTGACCTAAATTAGGATAATATTCTGTTCCGAGTCTTCTTCACTAATGATATTGGTGACCCGACCTGATTTTGGCCCCATGTACTCCTAATTAATTTTAGAACACAGCTTGCATTTATTTCTAATTAAATTGAGGATACCATTTTGACTGATTCCATAAATTCCGATTTAATTCCAGTACCCTATTAATTGAGCCCATACCAAGCACACAATACCCCCTCACTCTACAAAATGCCAAACACCGAATCGCCCGCCAAATTTTTATTATTTCATGTGTCCGTGCAAATACCCAAATTTAAGGGGGCTAATTTGCAAATATTGTATTAGGTGTCAACACCCCATTGGTTCAACTAAATGGAGAAGCCCAATATTGACCAGTCAACACCCCCATCCTCACATGTAGGAATTTTCTTCATAACAAATCATGACCATCCATTCTAGAGGGGTGCATCATCACCCTTCATTCCCTCTCACATCTCCCTATTTAACGTCCCATCATCCCCTCTTCCCTAGGAAAACCCTAATCCCCAAAACCTAGGCAAAGCCCCCCCACACTCAATCGTAGCCACCCTCTTTCCAACATTTTCATTTTTCTTTTTCCCTTCTTCCTTTCTTCTTCTTCTCCTTTTTAAATATTAGAAGAACCAAATTCCCATGGCCACTGTTCACCCCACATCCCCGAGCTCCGATCCCGACCCCGGCCCCGGCCGAGCACTGCCGCTCACCTCCCCGGAGCCATCCATCCGACTCGACCCGCTGCTTCCACCCAGCTGCACCGGCGAACCACCCTCCGTCGAGCCCAACTCCCCTCTTCCAGTCCGCCGGACTTCCACCACCATCAGGACCACCGCTCCGATATCCCGTGTCGACACCCGACACCCGACTGTCATTCCTCCCCTCTGCAACTCCGGCGGCTGTGCACGCCACCACCACCTCCACCACCTCCACCAACATCACACCACCACCTCCACCAACATCACACCACCACCCTCAGCCCGGTGAGTCCCCCTCAGCCATCCCCGAGCTGCCACTCTGGCACAACCCTGACTCCCTGCATCCCCGACTCCCTCTTCCCCGGCTATGCACCCGACTCCTAGCTCATCGTTCTCTACCTCAACTCCGGCGCGGCTCTACTACTCCCACCGGCAGCCCCGACATTCTCCCCGTACCACCACCACAAGCCATCTCTCCGCCATATCCCGTTCACCCCTACTTCGGTCATCTCTTCCCATCATCCTCCTTCCTGCCCTTCGACCAACTCTGACCCGACTCCCTGCACATCCCCGCACCGCCTGAAGTCACCTCCCCTCTCCGGCCTGCAATCCCCGGCCACAACCACGGACTACACCGCTACCCAGCCTCAGTCGATCCCCTCGACTTCCCTGCAATCCTTCTCCCTGCTGCTCCTCTACCTCTGCAGGCCCCGACCCGGCCATCCCAACTCCCCTCGAGCCACCCGACTCCATTCCCCGGCAGCGGCAGTCTGGCCATCCTCCCCCGGCCAGGCGGCTGTGCACCACCAACCCCGGTGAGCACCCCTCTTCCCTCTTGTATTGTATATATACGGATGCAAATATATACGTATTTAAATGTATATGTATAAATGTATATGTGTATTTCTCCAATTATATATAGGTATTCGATATTTATTGTATATACGTATTAAGTAATATATATTAATACATATTTTTGGTATATATATATACCTATATATACATATATATGTTCGTATTATGGTATATACATATATACCTATATATATATATAGTATATGTTAATATTTATAATTGATATATATATATACATACGTATGTATTTGGTATGTAAATATATATATAGTATATCTATAATTGTATTGATATATATATGTACTTATAAACATATTTTGGTATATGTACGTATTTAGTACGTATTTAATATAATTGATATA
Source organism: Iris macrosiphon (assembly GCA_036927795.1). NCBI lineage: Eukaryota > Viridiplantae > Streptophyta > Magnoliopsida > Asparagales > Iridaceae > Iris > Iris macrosiphon. The sequence continues at coordinate 74,392,104 of JAYESA010000008.1, read as the reverse complement.
TATGTACATATTTAGTACGTATTATATATAATTGGTATATATGTATATATATATATATATTTAGTATATGTATGTAATTATTAATTGGTATATGTATATATGTATTTGTATATACACTTAGTGTATTTTTAAAAAATGGTAATATGGTCTATATATATTGTTCAACTAATGTATATATTATACATGAAATTAAATGGTACATAAATATATTGTATATGTATTTAAATTGGTGCATGTATATATATATATTGTAAGTATTAATGTTAGTTAATAATATGTATAATGTGTTTTAGATGTCTATTTACTAGATGACCCTAGATGACCAGTATCATACCCGGCATAGCCCCTGAGTTATGTATTTGTGTTGTGTTAGTGTAGCATCTGATGCAATGTTATATTTATGATATATCTATAGGACTGTTGGTTCATCCAGGCGATACTCTGGAATAGGACATTGACATTACCAGCTAAGGACCCAAGGCGAGTACATTCTCTGATTAGCTTCTTGTTTAAGATATCCCCTATGTTTATTGTATCTAGTATAAATATTCATATTCTCGACACGTTGGTTACACGGATTGGTATATATGGATATCGTCATGAGATGTTATTCCTTGTTCATGGTGTAGCTCGTACAAGACTTGTTTCATTGTTATCTTGTGCATGTACAGACACTAATTTTTGGGGAGATTTGCTACCTCCCTAGGGAATCCCGTGCCATAGCGTACCATGGTTGGATCTACTATACCAATCGGGGGCAGAGAGTATTTTAGTGTAGATATGTGATCATACCCAACTCTACATGCATCATAGCTCACCCCACATCTCACGTCGGGTACGGCCTGACCATTACATGCTTTATAGCTGTTATATGTGATTAGCCTGACCTCTACATGTATCATAGCTAACCAAATGGTTAGCCTGACCTTACATGAATCATAGCTAATCATATGTAACCAGCCTGATCAAGTTCCCAAGCCGATCATATGTTAAAGCTAGTACTCACACACTTAGTCATAGTATTCTTGTTCATTGGCATATTATTTCCTTCCTGCATTTACTTACAGTATTTCTAGTATATCCTTTATTGTATATTTCTCGTACATATACATGCATCTTGTATATTTCCATCTATATACTGCTACATAGTTTATATCATTGATATAGAACTGCTATTTAGAAATGTACTTTGCTCCTTCCTGACTGAAAAACATTTTCCAGACTATGCCTAGAGGACTGATATCCGACACTGGTGGACCACAGGGTGAGTAGCTGTAGTCTTGGTCTTAGTAGTGCAGTCGTGATTCCGGGAGGTCTAGCCAGAATTACTAGTTCTCTAGTTAGTTCTTTTAGCATATTATTTTGGTACCGAATTTGTCTCCGGCAATCTTATTTGAGACTAGGATTATGTTGAGTTAGATTATTTACAGTTTAGACTTGTGTTGTATTCTTATTTATTTTTTTGGTTTCTTATCGTGTTGTAGTTATGTGATTGAGTATATTGTTCTTTTATATAGTGTTATCCGTGTCTCCTTATGGAGTTGGATACTAGTGCGAGATTGTTTAGATAGTGCTTGACCTAGATATCGTTCTACCGACGATGCTACGGCGTAGGCTGGACGTACCCGCGTACTCGTGCCCCAATTCCGGGTGCGGGTCGTGACACGTTTTTAGTGGTAGTCCATGCAGGTCAGACTTTGCAAGTTGTGCGATGTCGTGGTAGTGCAACGTCATAGTTGTACTACTATGTGCCTGCTATAAAATATAGGACATATGATACTAGGATGAGAGAGGATACTCAATCACAAAATTCTTCAGAGATTCCTAGGACGACCCCTTGAGAATCTTATTACAAATTCCAATTTAAATCCTTCGCCCTTGTTTCCGTCTGTCCTCACTCGTTGATATCAAATTTGATTATTGTTGTTCAGTTAATTAAATTAGGATCTTGGTTTCATTGTTGAGTTAATTTCTTATTGCTAGTCGCTAGTCGCTAGGTGAATTACCCCCTGCATGCTAATAAATCCAACGCACTTAGCTAAGGGAATAATCCCAACATATATTGCTTGCTAGAACATGAAAATGAAATACTGCTTATATTCAGACCCTCGCATGCTAAGTCCCTAACGGTTTCATCTCTCGGCTTACCTTCGGGTCCGAGCAATCGTGTTTACTTGTGTCCCTTAGAAACGCATGCTTGTCTGCTTATGAATGTCTAACGTTATTATATTGTGCAATGTTTAAGCAATCCTGAATGCATGAATGGAACGTAGATGAATATAAATGAATCATGCTACTGCTTGTCTTGTACTCACGTAGCCTCCGGGCGATAATCACGTAGCCTACTGGCGCACGTAGCCTACGGGCGATATTCACGTAGCCTCCGGGCGATAGCCACGTAGCCTACGAGCGCACGTAGCTTACGGGCGATAATCACGTAGACTTCGGATGAATGAATGTTATTGTTCGATCACGGACAACTTGTGCACAAGGTATAGTTCCTGCAGGCGGCTGCTGGGGCACTGGCACCGTTCCGGCTCCGGACGGAACTAACGTTTAGTCTCACGTACTAGGACAGGGTGGTATGCGGCGCCTCACGTTCTTGTACGTAGCAAACCATCTTCGTCACAGACTAGTGTCCATTATGGCATACGCCAGTGATCACCTTGTACTTAACTTGTTGCATGCTTGCTTGTAAACGAAAGATAAACAATTCATCCTCGCTTAGCGGCTATCCGCGGGCGAGATACTGTATCGCATGAAACAAATAAACTGAACACCTGAACGATCTTAAAATAAGTACTCGTGTTTGCATATGCTATGCCTCCTGAATGTTTATACATGCCTCTGCTTAAATTAACAATGTTTGCCTTGGACAAGGAAGGATAAATGGTAAGTTGGTAAGTCTCGCCGTGTTCCCTCAAACATCGCACGGCGCACTGCCCGACACGTTAGGCTATTCAATGTTTGCATGAAACTGATCCTAAGGCAACTAGAAAGACAACTTAATAGTTGTGCATGGAACCTGTATTACGTGTTTGGATTTATCGAGCGGAAGAGTAGCTTCCCCACCAGTGCATTCAATGTACTGATAATCCACCAGTTTGTATGCAGGGTGCGGAAGAACCTCGTTCGGTGCGGATGCCTCCAACGTGCGTGCTAAGGCCAGGAGTTCCCTCTGAAGCCTTACAACGGTGCGTCCGGGACTGAAGCACATATACAAGACATAATATTGAGAACATCGCTTGAACATCGCCTGTGAAATCATTCCATAATTGTAGCCACTTGGCACGCTCTTACTGTTTCAGAGAGAGAGAGGCTTGAGCGACTTGTAATCTCGGCTATACGCCGCCTGTAATACATGTTTAATCAATAAAAGAGCTTGCTTTACTTCAACTTGTGTTTCAATGCTTCCGCTATATTGTCGACTCAGTGAACCTGTTATCGAATCGCTATGCGTTCCTAAACTCCGCTGCACTCGGACAATCTGTGCGACTCTGTGGCTTAGAACTCCTGCCGTCAGCCAATGAACCATGGCCTTGTACGAGCGTGGATCACGCTCGTGCGGCATCACGCCCGGATGGGTTAAGCGATCGTTCTGCGGGAGCGCTGGCGAGGGTGATTCCCGCCTAGCGGGAACGGCCGAATTTGCCTGCGGGAGATTGGGGCGTGACAACCACACACTCCCTATCACCCTTCCCTATATAATGTCTCTTTTGCACACATACCAACCGGCCCTAATCCCCAAAAACTTGGGAAACCCCCCACCTTCTCTCTCATCCCTCCTCACAAACCCACAACCTTAGCTTTTCTCTTCTTCTTCTTCTTCTTCTTCTTCTTCTTCTTCTTCCCTTCTTCTTCTTCTTCTTCTTCACCACTTCAACTGAACCCGGCCGGCCCCTACTCCAGCAACCACCACCAGAGCCAGCCGCCTCCCTTTGACTGTGCACCACCCTCCGTGTTGCCTTCTCCATTACCACCCGCAGTCTCCTCCACGTCGCTGCAACTTCGGCGTTCCCACTGCTTCCAGTCGACCCGACCCTGGCCAACCTCCAGCCGAGTTCCTCTCCCGCTTGAACTCCTTCCACCACCACCATCGTCGACATCATCTCCATCACCACCGCTTCTTCTTCCTTCACCCGACCACTCCACCACCACCCTCGACCGGCCTCTCCCGACCTTCTGCCCCGACTGCCCCATACCTTCCCTACACCACCACTACCACTACCCTTTACCACCAGCACCACCACCCCTCACCACCAGCACCACCACTCTTCACCATCTTCATCATCAACATCACCACCATCAACACCCCCACGACCCCCCTCCGGTTGAGCACCACCACGACCCCCTTCGGCCAGAGATGGCCACCGGACCTCACCGCCAAGGTAAAAACTTATCCCCCTAGTTGTAGTGTAGCTTCCTATTGATTTTTAGGATATATGTTTGTATATTGATGTGGGTTATATGCATTTAGGGTTGTGCATATTTTAGATTTAGTGTATACATTGAGATTTTAGTGATATTATATGCAAGTGATGGTAAATTGCTAGGTTGATTAATTATGGATTAAATATGCAATGATGTTTATGGGTTGAGGATGTGAAATACATACAGTTGATGGTTGGGAATGACACATATAATGTGGTTAGGGTTTATGAATGCTACTTGGGGTTTTATGGTTTAATGTTATATGCAATGTTGGTCGTTTATTTAAGTATATAACGTGATACCTAAATATTAGTCGATTATTAAGAAATGAATAATAATAGTAAATTTGATCGAAGAGAAGTTTTATTATGAAATCATAGTGATTGTATATATTCGAGGGTTTAATAAATAATTAATAATTTATTTGAGGATGAGATACGTCAACGTGCATGATAATGTCTGTGAAGACCGGGGTGAAACTGAGGATTTGATCATGGTTTGAACTACTGAGCATCGTGATGAATATAGTAAGATTGAGGTTTGGTTTGGTGATATAGTAAAGATGATTAATTGGATTAGATGTAACATACCCTTAGTCAACCTTGGTCAGCCTTCTAGCTTCGTGTTTATGTAAGTTGTAACTAAGTTTGAACATATGATTTGACATGTGTCACATCTTATTTCAGCCACGTGATAGTTTATTGATTGAGCTTGTACCTCGTCTCTAGGTACTACGGGACCCGCGAACTTGGACGTTGTACTGGAGCCCCATCTTCAGCATCCGGATCCAGGCAAGTGTACCTTGCCACCCTGTATTTTAGTTACCAGATATTTATTGTTTTAGTATATGCATTGTGCGCATTTTTGACTAGGATTCTTACTTCGCGTCCGGGTCACAACCGGGTGCAGACGTTCGTCGATAACATCTGGTAACGAGTGATAGATGTTCGCAACACCTTGATGTATGTACCTGTGTATATTATAACCCTAGGGCACATTCAGACACTATCTTCGTGTCAGATTTCCTGTATCCTGATACTGACATCATGACTGGAGACTGGGATGACCTTAGGGTCACGTTTGTTGATAGTTACTCCTGTATGACGAGACTGCTAGATAGAGGTTCAGGTTCAGCGCACACTCGTTGACCGCTTGGGAAGGGAAAGACAGTTACTAGACATTTAGGCTCCTCTGTACGCGCTTTATATATGTATATGTCCTGTTGATGTAGTATTCCTGTATCTGGAGTAGTAGTATCACCCGTGTGACTCTTTGCCCGGAGCTACGGTACGTCCCGTGTGTCTCCATGTTTGGAGCTACGGTTTTATTTTGGACAGCCCACACATCGAACATTGTCTTCAAACAGTGTCTCACTTAGGTGGTTATGTTAGATTACACCGTCGTTGCACTTATACTTTCTGTTATACTTTGGCATGCTGTATTTTTGTACCTTGTTACGTCCCTCTGAGGACCTGGTCCCCTGTCAGTTTTGCAGCATAGACGATTACGGAGCATTTGGAGTTGCTGATGGAGTTGCTTGTCTTACGGGCATTGGTACCAGGTACTCATATCATTTCTATCGGCATTATGGTTACTTTATTCATATTGATTATTCATCTGCTGTTGTAGCCTAGTTTTTATTGACTCATCTCTTCTCGAGTCTATTTGAGTTTGTGTGTTTACTGGGCGGCCGACTGTAGCACATCTAGCTCATTCTTGTATATTTCTATTCATTTTGGATTGAGACATAGATGTTTATATTTACTGGATTATTTAGATAGTTACTAGTAGTTTACAGCTTGTACGTATTCGAGTCGGATCAGAGTCTGTTCGAATGCGTAGCTGGCGTATCGCATATTCCTGGTCCAACGTATTTTAGGACTGGGGCGTGACAACAAACTCAATACCTTGAGTATAAACCAATACCTTGATATTACCTTGGTATCACAAGGTAATCCAATATCTAATATTAGCTAACTAACCAACATACCTTACTATACACTAACATTCACTTAAACTTATACCAATACTATAAAACTATCATAACTAACATGCCCATTGGATAT